>JAOEHX010037491.1:1076-36786 GCA_025448015.1 Bolborhynchus lineola
ATTTGTCCCAGCAGCTTACAACAATTTCTATTTCTTGAAAGAATAATAATTAAAAAGGAAAAAAAGGAGGAAAAAAAAAACCCAGAAGGACCTCTCAAACCCCTTTCTCCCTCCTGTCCTACGGTGTCTCCTGTGCTGGGGTTCACGGCCCCCCCAGCTTTCTGGCAAGGCTGAGGTCCCCCCAGATTCAACAGATAATCCTTCCCCAGTGCTGGCTCGGGCAGGTCCCCCTCAGGCCGTCGCTCCACTCTTGGGTCATGGATACCGCGGGGATCCAGGAGTGAAGAGAGGCTGCGGCAGGCGCTGGGAGGGACACGGATGTGAAAGAGGTGGGAATTCCGAGGCTGCCCTTGTCCTTTTAAATAGCTGCAGGCAGGGACCCGGCTCCCTGGCGGGGGTGCCCCAGGTATCCGGTTTCAGCAAACAGCAGCTAATGAGCAGAGATCCAGCCTCCGAGGGGCAGGTTCAGCGGGGCGCGGGCACCCCCGGTTACTGCGTCGGGAGCGGATGCGGCCGCGGTGATGCTGGAGGAGGGAATGGAAGGCTGCGGGTCACTGCTGCTGCAAGGACAGGTCCTGCGGGGTGCTGAGCATCCAGCACAGGGCTGAGCATCAAAGCTGCACGAAAGTATTCCGTATCTTGCCGCAGTATCCCCCCAGTACCTGGGGAAGGACCAGGCAGAGCTAAAGCATCTTGGACCTGGATAAGGGCTCTAAACTTGCACAAATACAAGTAGGACCAACATTGACCCATCAAGCACCTGAACTTGAAACAAAAGGGGGGTGATGTTAGCATAGGACCGGCCTGACTCAGAAATGCAGGTTTCAGTTAAAAAACTGACCTCAGAATGTGGCCAAAAGTTGGTTTCTACCATAAAGCACATCTCATACACATAACATCTTCTATTACCATGCTAAGGGCTTCTCTCCTTAAATACATATAACCAACTTAGTCGCGGTTTTGCATCTCCTGATTTCTATAGGCATAAGGTTTTATTCATACATTTTCTCTGAAGCATCTGCAATTTGCTCCCTTGCTGTAACAGGTTAAGTGAGTAACAGCAATAACAAACCTTTCAAGCAGTTTTATGACTGGGTTAGGTAGTGAACAGTCTCAGAATCCACTGTCCTCAATGAAACCTCAATGAGTGCACATCCAGGTACTTGTAAGATACTCCTATGTCCAAACAAACCTGCCTGCAGACCCTCAGGAGGGCCAGGAGCTCAGACCACCCATCCAGGCCAGCTTTGAGGATTAGCACTTCAGGGACAAAAGCTTGTCAGAAATCACATAAAATCTCAATTTCTTTGCTATTTTGTTTCCCAGCTGCTTTTTCCATGTTTCCCAGTCACGCATTCCTCATATTCCAGCCAAGCCGAAGTGTTTCAGATAAAGCTTTCATCTATTAAAAAGTATTTTGCAAAGAAACGTGTGGAAATTCCTGTGCTGTTGAATACACCTTGTATCCTCCTGCTTTGTGTTTTCTCTCCTCCAAACCCAGGAGTTATTTAATACCCCTCCTTCCCCTCACAAATCTCTGCTCTACAAAGGCAGGAACAAGGCCCTGGCTTCCCAAAATGAGAAACAGAGCAGATGTGCTCCATCTTTGTGAAGAAATGTATGGAAGTGGATGCATATTGGGTAAGGACTGGCAGTGCTTCAGGTCCAAGGACCACCACAAAACACACTTGGAGCCCCATCCTCAATACTTTTCACATACTTAGATGAACTCTTTCAAACTAAACACATGCATAAAAGCTTTGTGGACACGGAGACATAAACGTAGCCCAGTGGTAGGAAAAAGGGAATTAGTTTAAAACGAAAGGAAACCCAACATTGCTGAAGCCAAGGCTTGTGCCAAGTGAATTCAGGTTCAAAAATTAGACCTCATTCTTCAAGAAGAGAAAAGCCACAATGTGTGATGTGAATAGAAATGGATTTAGCAGATATATTGGTCTTCCCTTCCAAATTTAAATAGAAGCCATTTAAAACACTAAACAAACCAAAGGAAATCAGCACAGCGGTCAGATCTGAAACGGGGCGGGGGGGAAAGAGACTTGGAATTGACTGTTCCAGTTTAATTAGCCAAACTAAGGGAAGGGGAGGAGGAACCGCTGCCACGCACCACCCAATGTGGGGAACAGGGAACAGAGCACTTGCTTTTGACAAAACACACCTCTCCAGAAAGCACCCTGTCATTACTGCCTGCATAAACACAGTGTTTAAAATACACAGCCGTATTTAGCCGCTTTCCAGAAGAATCAGTTCCCACCTCTCCAAGGATCCGTAGCTCGGTTCCGCATCAAGGTTATTTATTAATGTAATTTTGCCTCTTTGCTCCTTTTGGAAAGCCAAGCGTGAAGGCATCTAGGAGCCGTGGTGAGCACGCATTACAGCTGTGCTGCATCACTCAGTGCCCACCTTGAAGGAGCAGAGGAACTCTGGGCACCAACACGGGTTTGCCCTCCCAGTTTGCTTTGGTCTGGAGAACCACACTGTTCAATCACCTTTCCTTTTGCTCAAGTCAGAGCATCCCACATCACCCACTGCCCCCAGAACAAGAAATTATAGGGTTATATTTAGATAAATACCTTATTCAGGTTGAAACCCATGGCATGGCCAAGCAGAAGGCAGCGGGAAACCCAAGGCACTGGAAAAATCCCATGAGAGTGATCAAACAAACATGTGAATAAGGTGGGATAAAGAGCCTTTCACTGCCCTCTGGGCTGAGGATCTGCACCCAGCCCAGATTGGGAACATCTAAACTTGGTGCGTGGCTGAGGGCTGCTGGAGCACTAGGGAAAGGGAGCTCACCTTGTGGGAAGGGACATTGCCATGGAGGGTGATGGTCCCAGTGATCACCGGAGGACGCAGCTATGTGGCCGTGCTGTGTGGCCCGGGATCACATGGAACAGGGCTGCTGGGGAGGGCTGCATCCACATCCGTGACCTCAGTAGGAACAGAGGATGAACCATCCACAGGAATGGGACTCATCCCCATGTAGTCACTATAATCCCAGCAGTGGCATAGGAGGGATCGTCCATTCTGGATCTCCAGCTCCTGGGGATGTCTTGCTGCAGGCTGACCTGGTACCCTGGCAGCAAGAAGCCCCTGGAAAGCTCAGGGCAGGGGGCCTGGTCCTGAGCCCTGGCACAAACATTGATGACAAAGTGACCATTTCTATGCCTTCTTGTTCCCTTTGAGAGCAGCCCAGCCCCTCTGCCCTTGTGTGCTCCACGCTTTGCTGTAACACTCTCCCAGGTATGTAATTCCCTGCACAGGGTTCCTGAATCTCTACACAACTGTTCCTGTATTTAACATCACCACGCTGGCACTTCTTACACTCATGGACTCTACTTGAATGACTACCACTAGTTCACACCCTAGACTAAAGTCTCCTTTACCCTATAGGGACCTGGTCATCAGCAGAAACCTGCTGATGAGCTCCACTGGGTTGCTGAGAAGTCTCCACCTACGGCACAGTCAGGATCTCCCTGATGGCAGAGTTGGCTTGGGTTGAGTCCAGATCACTGATGCTCTTATTCCTTTTCTCTCTCTGGCTTAGGCCATCACTCTAAGAATAGGCTATTTTAGCTGAGGAGCAGAACATGCAGCACCTCCTGACTTCAGGGACTGCTGTCTGACAGCTATTTCATGATGCTAAAGCTGCTATGGGTTATGACTCTTGTTCCCAGTGTGCTATGGAGAGCAATTATACAAGAGATGTTCAGAAAGCTCAAACCCATGTAACCAAGCTACTGCCCAGCGCTGTTTTCCCCTCCTCGCAGCCTGTGCCACAGGGCTAGCAGGGACATGTTTGAGCCTTGCAGCCATCTGATGTAAAATGCTTCACATTCTTTTCGGGAACACTAAAGGCTTTTGTCTCTTGACCAGTGCTCTGGGGATGCCACGTCTGGCAAAGACTGATCCTGTGCTTTCCAGCTATACCATGTCACATTGGGCTGCCCAGCTAGCAAGCAGAGAGGTGGGAATGGCTGTTAAACATTAAACACAGCCTTTTTCCATTGGAATGAAAGGAAACACACTGCAGTGACACAAGCCCAAGCCCACCCTTCCCAAGGAAATGCTGCCTGCTGATTACAACTCCCATATGTTTCTATTTAGACATTTAGAGAAGCACAGCATTACTGGGTAGCTAGAAAGCAACCAGTTCAGGTGATGTTATAAACAAGCAGGTTGAACTGGCAGGTAAGCTATGATAGAATAATTGGAATTGCATTGGATAGTGCATTCATAGGATATCTAATATCCTAATATTTAATATCCTATAATATCATGGGATGATAGTGCGTTGGAATGCTTTGATGGGAAGATAGTACAGCTCCTAAATCCTGACTACATAGAATATCAAGCAAAGGCTGCCTGGTTTTGCTAACATCCCTTTGTTTTCCCCATTTCTCCATGTGTCCCTAAGCTGTATTCAATCTATCCCTGGTTTAGGACCTATTCAATCACCAGCAGATATGAGAGAGTCAACAAAATTGCCAGGAAACCTGGGGAGGGGCTTTGGCCAAGGGCCTGTAGGGACGGACCAAGGGGAATGGCTTTAACTGCCAGAGGGGAGACTGAGATGAGCTCTTGGGCAGAAGCTGTTCCCTGTGAGGGTGCTGAGGCGCTGGCACAGAGTGCCCAGAGAGGCTGTGGCTGCCCCATCCCTGGCAGTGCTCAAGGCCAGGTTGGATACAGGGGCTTGGAGCAACTGCTCCAGTGGAAGGTATACCTGTCTGCGGCAGGGGTTGAAGCTGGATGAGCTTTAAGGTCCCTTCAACACAAACCATTCCATGACTCTATGATCAAAATCCCCACTGGGCTGCCACATGGCAAGAAGCAATGCTTCCAGTCTGGAGGTTTGCCAGTTAAATGCATCAGCAAGCACACGTACTTTTCCCAAGGACCCTGCTCGGCTGATGGAGACGGATGCGTGCTACCCAAGTGAGTGCAGGTTAGGTGACATTTCTCTAAGGAAAGAGCGCATATTCCTCCATGAAACAGAACCACCCAGAGAGCCTGACCTGTTCTGCACACATGGGACAACGCTGGGGAGCTGCAGGCAACAAACACTGGAAGGTACCACTACTGAGTCACATCAAGTCCTTTTGGAGAAGGGATGCTGTTTGCTCTGCAAATGCATATGCTAAACACAAGGACATGGTGTTTTCGGCTGCTGGAGCTCATTTGCACACCCAGCAAGCCTCAAGGCTGAGGTCAAAAGGGAGACAGAAATCAGTGCAAGACTGTGGCCTTCAGGAGAGAGCGTATGACAATGCAAATACCTTCTACAAAGATTTAGTGCAAGGCAAAGAAGCCTGGGTCAGATTCTGCGTAGTTTCAGTAGGGAGGAGAAGGGAAGAAGAGCTTAGAAAGTGTCAAAGCACTCTTTGCTGCCCAACATTGAAGGTAACGCTATTTAAAACAAACAAAAAGCTGATGGTTTGTTTTTACAAGTAAAAGAGGGTTTGTTTGTTTTGCTGGAGGAAAGATACTTTCCTGCAGCTGTAGGAAGCATAACCCTGTGCCCTGGTGCTGGTCAAGCCTGTGGGAGCAGTTTATTGGCCAAAGGGAAATCATACCTGCTTTGTGGCGGGAAGAAGTTGAAGTAGAAATGGTAAGTCCAGGGCAAAATGAAGGAAGGGTGGCACCAGGCAGAGCTGAGGTCTGAGCATCCTGCACTGGGCTCACCAATGACACTAGAGAAGCTTTTTGAGCAGTGGCAAGGATAAGACACCCCTTGCATATACATACATTTATACTTACACCAAAGGTTACGCTCCTCTAAGTTGCGGTATCAACACCAAAATAACTGCAATTTGATTTGTGTAGTCTGAGAGTAACTTAAGATACAAACCAATAGTGGAGAATTGTTGAAGATATATTGTACTACTGCGTGCGATTTCCTTTAGCAACTGCATTCAGCTATTTCTGCAATAGGTTGCTCATCACTGTTGTGATGTACCTGGAGAGAGGTGCCACCTTGTCACCTCGATTCCAACCAGCTGTTTGGTCCCTGATGTCTCACACCGAGCCAGCCACCTCTCCTCTGCCTGGAGGCAGCGGTGTCCAATGTGCCACGTGCTAAGATCTCAGCACAGCTCGGGTTTGGTTTTCACTGTTCCGCTGACCTGCAGAGTGACCTGAAGCAACTTAAACCATTGCTTTTGTGCCAGGATTTTCTTGTCTCTAGAGTGAAGCTTGCGATATGGATCATCTTCTGTGTAAAGAGGTGTAAGACTTTCAGATATAAAGTGCTGCCAGTGAACTATTACTTTACTATACAGTTGGCAGCATCCTCTTCTGCCGAAGAAAGTGTAAATCTATTTCCCAACCAGCTTTTATATTCACTCCAACCTGCCATCATCCAGATGCACAGTTCATTAGAGATCGTGCATGGTTTTATCTGTCTGTAAAGTCCCACATGAAAAAGCCCTGGTGATTAGACATGCAATTCAAATACATCTTCTGGAGTACAGCAGACAATCCCTACCACTTTATCTGCACTGACTGAAACACAATCTGGGCCACTTAGAGCAGAACAGTGCTGAATTTCTTCATACGTCGCTTGAATTGTTAACACATAAAGCAGAAACACAGCCCACTTTCACAGAGAAGTTCTCTTCTGACACACTCAGTATGTTAACTGAGAGTATACAGATCTGCTTCAAAGCTAATAGGCTTCCTTTTTCTTTCAGCAAACACACTCCTTCGTATCTATGCGCTTTCACTCTCTTTCCACTTCAATAGCAGTAGTATTTGGTGAAGCTCTCAACAGTGGAGCCACTGCAGAAAGTCTGTATTTACTGATGTTTGGGTAAGAGCTAATAAGAGACCTGGTTGTGTCTCTGCTCTTCCAGTTAAGAAAAGCCAAGTCAATATTTATACACCCACTGGTGAAATAAATCCCCTCCTCCCCAAAGAAGGAAATAAAATGAAGTGATTGAAATGGGATTTCATGGATGGGGACTTGGCTTATTTGCTTTCAGAGTTTGGGAAGTGTTATGTTATTGTGATTTAAATGCAGTTGTACTGTGCAGAGTGCATCAAAGCAGCTTCACTGTGGGACCTTTCCTTCAGGACCAAAAGCTCAGGAGCTCTTGTATGCTGCTAAACTCACCACTGATATGGGGGACACAAAGCACAGGTATGATGGGGGCTGGACCAGCTCCTTTCCAATTAAACACCCTCTGATAGGGACAAACATGCAGAAGGAGAAGCAGTGATGTTCCAGCAAGTTAGATACAGTATAAACAATTTAATCAGCATTGTTCCAGCTCTCTCAGCATGGAGATGCACTCTAAATCCTGTCAGGGATGAAGAACATGCTCTGACTTCACTGGGACTTCTTGCTTGTACAGACCCACAGCCTTACTGACTGGCGCAAGAAAGAAAACTTGTGTTGAGGGCATTGGATAACTAAGACCACCTTTCCACCTTGGGATGAAAACCAGGAGAGGAAAGGGGAGCAACAGCCCACTTTCATGTTGGGTGCAGACCTGCATTTGACAAAGGGCTTTTGGGTCTTCTATTATTGGTAAGGCTTTCTAAAGACAGCTTTCATTAATATAATGGAAATAAAACTCTTAATCTCAGGTTGTAAACACAGATGAAGCCTAATACACCAATGCCAAGGATTGTGAAAATGACTGGTTCAAGGTGCTTCCACTTTTGTAACTCCAGAACAAACCCTATTGTTTCAACAGCTTGATTATCTAAAAGCACTCCATTATCTACCCCCAGAATCTCTCCTGTACATAGGAAAGGGTTTCCTACACCCCAAAATATTCATTTGATAACCTAACACTGTCTACTCATCATGTATTGTTTCCTTCTGACTGTAAAATACTGATTGACACTCATTGAGCGTCATTTTAATAGACTTATGATTTATGATTTATCATGTTAATACTACATGCAACAGGCACAAAATCTCAGTGCTTAGACACAAAATAACTTCAATTTCCAAGACTGTTGCCAAGATGTTGCTCTTTCCCCTCTATACAAATCCCTAAGCATCCTTAAACCAACTGGGTGCTCCCCCTGGCTTGACTGGGGTGGTGTGAAGACAACAACTGCCCTGATAACTGCCTTGGCTGGGTTTAGAAGATCCCTACTCTCTTCCTGGCTTCCTGTTCTCCCCTTTAGCCACCAAACACAGGCTCTGGAATGAGACTTTCACACAAAGCAGCAAATCATTGTGTTAACTCTATTATATACATCTTATCCCCATATCCTTTGAATTGCAATAGATGATTAACATCCTCTTACACCACACACATTAACAGAAGTTATTAGTTTCCTTAGAACATATGTTTGCACCCAGCAAATATATCCCGCTCTGTATTGTACTGAAAGAAACCTGGTCACATCCAAACTCCTCCTATTATTTGATGTGCAATAGAAACCCCAGGCGCCCAACTGGGGCCCTCATTGTGCTCAAGCTGGACAAGTGCAAGGAAAATATCCCAGCACTGAAGATAGCACACTTGAATTTAAGAGTGGAAAAAAGAGCCCCGAGGGAACACTAACCCCAAATCACATAAGCCACGGATTTCACGTCCTACATCAATTCCCTCATGGACAAAGCAAACTGAGAAACAACCCAAGACTCAGACAAGCTGAGCAAGCCCTGCCCAGCGCATTTTCCTTTTAGTGTATTGAGCTGTAAGGAACACACATTACAACTGTCTCAGGCTGCTCATATCACAGCGTCCATTCCCTGTTTTAACATCATTAGGCTGTATGCATGCAAGGCTGGCAAGGCTTTACGCACATCATCCACGTGCTGAAGATAACGAGTTACCATGGATTTGCCAATTCCTTCTTGGAAAGTGTCTGATGGAAGTTGATGGCTCCATCTTTGACCCATTGTTCCAGGGAAAACCTTATTCACAGTAGTCAGAGTATTAAAAGAAGACCAACAAAAGAGGTGCTAAAATATATGCAAAGAATTCATTCCATCACCATAAAATCAAAGCTGCTGTGGATGTGAGAGGGAGAAGCTCTGGTGCTATGTACAGTAAACATGCCATAGGGCTGCGGATATTAACTGCACCTTCCTCCAGTGCTGGTGATGGGGCTTTTGGCTTTACCACAGGTTCATTAGTAGAGAAAAAGCATGGAGTTCATCCATGCCCATCACACATTCCTCTCCGCCTGTTCCAAATGAATGAGATTTGCTTTGCAAACACGGCAATTGGGGACCTCTGCTTTTGCTGGGCTCCTTGTGTGCCAGGTGAGGACAAAAGTGAGAGGACAGAGGTAGGGCTGTGAGGTTACAGGATTTGCCATGAATCCAACTTCTGCAGCAAGCAAGTGGCAAGCACCAGGGTTTCTCCCCCACACACCACCTTCTCCAGTCTCATTTACCTTGTGCAGACCCCCTCAGCAGCAGTCTTTAGTTGTCTGAGCCTGGGGCTGTCCTGCATGGAAGCCCCTTCCTGCTCCCTGCTGTATGCAGCAGAGCCCACTTGTTTGCTCAGGCTTTCCTGATCCAAAGTGGGAAAAGCTCTTCCCACTCCTGGTGCAGGGAAAAGGATGACCATTGCTGTTGGCATTGCAAGCCAAAACAGCTTTTCTTTAGTGTGTGGAGCTTCTAAAGCTGCAGTTGTAAGGACTTCGGGGAAACTTAACATTGCTGGAAGGACTCGCTAATGCAGGTGTGGAAACAGCACAGAGCAGAGGAAAGGGAGAAGGTTGGGAAAGGCAGCCAGGATCTCAATCCAACTTTCCATTTTAGAAGCGCAGAACACCGTATTTCTTACTGAAGGACACAGGGAGATAAAGGTGTTTGGCAGTTTTGAGAGCTAATCTGCAAACAAGCAGAAGAATTCAGACAATAATTCAATCCACAGGGAAGTACCAGCTTACATTGGGGTTTTTTAATGTCTTTATACAACTCTGAAAACCTCTAAGATTCCAGATCGCTCCATAAACATCATAGGAAACTCACTAGAAAGTTTCACTCTTATCCCAGAAATCCAGTTCCACCCTTAAACTATAAACCTGTCTTTAATTATAAAGGACTGTCTCTTGATAGTGTAGCAGTCAGTGCTGAACTTACCATGTGCTAAAAAGGATTCAAACATTGTCAGGAGGCAAATGTAAAGCAAAATGCCCATAAGGATTATTTTAATGGTCCTACCTTAATATTTCATATCTGTAGCAGACTTCAGTTAAACCTCCAGACAAAGGGAAGGGTTTAAGGGTTCCTCTTCTATTCCCTATGAAAGGGAACTGGAAATTGTCCCACCTTGCCAAGACAGTTTCTGACTCTCCTGACTTTCCTCCTGACTGCAACCACCCCCAAAAGAGGCAAACACAGCTGTGGGGCACATGAAGGCTCTCAGAACATCATTAACGGATGTATTAAAGCTTTAGCCATGGGTGCCCCCTTGTGACTTGGTGAGTAATTAAGCACAATCGGCAGAGCTCATCATGGCATATCATAGAACAATGGAGGCTCATCTGAGACTCCCCCCAGCCAATACACTGGTGCTTCACAGTGAGCAGACCCTGAGTACCCATTGCTTCGCTGCCAGATTTAGAGGAAGGGCTGTCTGTGACATCCCTTGGTACGTGTTGGGGACAGAGAGCAAAGGAGCCTGTTCCATGCAGGAAGGACTTTGCCAGGCTGTGCAATGGACGACATCGTGGGCAACAGCATGGCCTGAACATAAGGATGCAGGCGTGGTGGAGTGAGTCCAAAGGCCATAAAGAAGCAGCCAGGCTGAGAGAGCTGGGCTGGTTCAGCGTGGAGAAATAAAGGCTCCTTAAGAGGAGACCTTAGAGCAGCCACAAGAAACTTGGAGGAGGCTGGAACTGGATGAGCTTTAAGGTCCCCTCAACCCAAACCAATCTGGGATTCTATGAACCTCTTCAAATGTCATTTTTACTTCAGCAGAGGCATTGAAGCAGCCTTTGGTTTACATCCCCCTCAGCAGCCGGAGAACTGGACTGTGTCCAATGGCAGCGCAGGCAGAGGTCTTTAATCCGGGCTTTATCACACGCATCCAGCCTAACACAATCGCCACCTAAACACACCAATGCCTGACAGCATCCAGGACATTGTTTTTCCTGAAGATCAGTCATATTCAAAGCAGATGCTGGGCTGAGGTCTTGCCTCATGGGATGAGCACTGTAGAGAACTGCAGCACACAACCTCCCACCACAGAGCATCTCATCTCCCACTACTGCATTTCCCTGCTGTCCATTCACTTCCTTTCCTCTGCCAGCTGGTTACTGATCCTCCCACTTCATCCCCCAATGGACAACTAACATCTCTAAGAAACAATCCACATGTTTGCAGGCACAAAACTGAGGCAATGCAAAAGGGACTTGATGCCATGAGACATCTCTCCAACTGAGACAACAGACTGCCATAAAATCAAAAGGTTACAAACATTGTCAAAAGGCAAAAATACAGCAAAATGGCCCTTTGTGGGCAATTTTCCCAAATTTTAACTTCCTAAACTCATTCTTTTACTTGTTTTTCACCTATTATCTCTCTATAACAACTTGGGAAATTCAAGCATCCATCTGTAACGCAGCATCAGGGTGAAGACGAGCCATGTCCACCCTCATCCCGCCCTGGGACTATGAAAGGGCTGTGCTGAACCCCTGCCTTCCTCACAGCAGCATCATTCAAGGTCTCTGGCATTTTGGCACAACTAAATATGGATTTTTCATTTCCACTACTTGGCAGCACATGCCCTGGGGCTATTTGTCTCTGCTCTGATATTTCTGCTGCAGAAGGACCAGTACTTGCACTTCTAATTTGTTCTGCTTTGAATATCACGGCAGAGAGGGGCAGAGTCACACTGTGCCTCTAAAGCCAACAACAGTCACTTCAGTGCTGAGCCTCAATCCACACTTTAATGGCCCTAATTTTCTAGCTTTTGATCAAAATGTCCTTAAAGCAGATAATGCCCCTGGGATTTGAAAACAAGCAGAAAGAACAGGGTAACCTTTGTGATACTCTGCTCCCTATCATCTACAGCCAAATCTGTGCAACCTCATTTTAGTATCTCCATAGCCCAGCATGGTACATGAAAATTGAGCAAAGCTCAATGTGCAGTGGCTCCCTGACAATGTAAACCTCACAATCTGCTTATATCATTTGGGGAAGGCAAGGCATCTCCTCCATCTTAGGAAATATGAATGGCTATCTTGTCTCTGAAAACATGCAAATTCAACATCTGAGATTTGAAGTCCAAGCTGGATTGAGATGTGACAAATTACGCAGTTCCATTGGTCCAGCTTTGGTACTTCAAAGAAGGCAACTCTTAAGGATGGCACCAGAAACATAAAACCAATCTAAACCCCGCAAACCATTCCCTTGCTCTTTGAATCCCTCAGTACAGACAAATCTGAAAGTGTCAGGGAATCTTAGATTGCTTTCATAGTATATGAAAGTATATATACAGTATGTAAGTATATATAGTGAGTATATAAAAGCACAATATATGGTATATTCATTTACAGTGTTAACCAACCAGTCTTTAAGTCACTGCTAGAAATATTAAAATTGTTTTCAGAATAACTTACAAAGCTGAAGTCTACCGAATGCTGAGTTTAAGATGCATTTAGTTCTCTGTTTCATCACCAAAGTTGTTGCATGTGTACACGGGTTTAGCTGCTATAGGCCTTGGCAGAACCACACCGTACTTACTGCTTTGGTGCCAAAGGTGCAATGAGAAATCCTGAGAAACTAGTTTCAAGCTCATATCAGCCAGCATGACGATCCTATAGGGTGTTTGCTTCCGTAAGCAGATAAACTGCTTCCCCTTTAGAAACGTGGAAATGCCAGTGGAAAAGTTCTCTAGTGGTTTGCACTGAGTCTATAGCACAGTCAAGGCTGTTGCTGTAGCCAGCACTGATGCTGAGAACAGACAATACTGTGGGTACTATGAAGCCCTGAGTATTTAATGATGAGCCAGACATTTCTGATCACTTTCCAAAGGTTGTTTCAGACAAAAAAAACCTGAAATGAAGAAAAAGCAACATTTCAGTGTGCAAATGCTGAGGAAAACTTGCTGGGATTGCTTCAACTTTTCCTTCCCAAGCAGAAAAGTACTTAGAGTTGGGCCAGACCCACAGACACCTTTGGTTGACCCGAAGTGAACAACTTGCAGCATCTAAGCGATCCATCTAGAGCTCTTTGCCTGGCTCCAGAGTTACACTTCCAAGTTAGTTTTCACAGTGCAGGTGGGCCTCAGCTGGGCAGAAATGTCTGGGCTGGGGTAATTTCTTACATACAAGGCTGTAGACCTTCACCTTCAGTAGAATCATATCCCTGTTGCTTTGGTTTCAGCTTAGAGCCAATTCCTAAGGCAAAGCTGGTGCCTGAAGCCCAATAAATGCTCTTAGGCTAGAAATCATACCTCTTTGCATCTCTCTCCTGTTTGGTGGCAACATCAAAGCCACTCAAATCAGCCCAACATCACAGGTTCCTCTTCCATAAAGGAAGCAAACCTTGCTTTGACATTTGCTATTACTCTCAGCATCAGCTCAGGAGACTGTGATATCAAAGGGGTGACAGGCTTGTTCACACATTAACAGTGAAGTATTTTGAAGCAATTTTGGAGATGTACACACAGATTTCTGGTCCTCATTAAAATTAATGAAGGGTTTGTGTTCAAATGCCTCTGCTCCTTCAGAAACCTCAGTCATTATGGTTCAGAAGTTGTCTCTGTCATACAAACCCTCGCAGGATGATTTACAAAGTTGTACAGGAGTTATTATATTTAAAGTCACAATTATCTTTTAAGCTTAAGTTGTATATTAGGGGAAAGAGAGAGAAAAGGCTTCAGGAGAGATTGATGGAATAAAGTCAGTAAATGGGAGCACAGAATATTAGGGGCTGAAGCATCAACAGCACACGGGCATAAAAACCGGAGAGAGCAAAACCAGCTGGACTGAGCACAGAAGCAGACAGACAGCAGGGACTCTTCAGATGTGAGCGTTCAGATTGGTTTAACACTCACAAAGCCAAGAGAGAAATGAAAGAGTAGGAGGAGGGACAGTGCAGCAAGCCCCTCTTACACTCAGGGACAGAAAGCGCATCCCCAAAGATTTCTATTAACCTTATATTTTAATACATACAACCCCATTCCTTATATTTTCATAGTAGTCTTTTCACTGACTGAGTTACCAAAAGCTTCTGCTTTGCACCAAGTTTCTGCCTTCAGAGGCACTGCAGAGTGGAACATGAGTGAAACAACTATTAAGCAGAGTCAAGCCCCAAAGATTGCCATTACCTAATCCTGTACCATTACACAGCTTTACGAGGAATATTCCAAGGTTTTGGGAAAAGGCTTACAACAGCTCACAGTGTTCCTGCTGCCCACCACGAACACTGCCTTTATCCATCCTGGAACCACACTTGCACTCCTCCATGGAAAAAGACAGGGAATTACAGTGAACCTCAGAAATGCTGAGGAAAGATTCCTTCAGCCTCCAAGAAAACTGGCTTATTCACTTACTACAATTCCCTGGAAATTGCTATGTAGCCATCACTGGAGCATAAAATTGCATCAGGAGCCTCCAAAACATTCCTGTATGTACATTCCAGGAGATGCTTAGCAAAGCCTTATGTGCACAGAGGATCACAGAAACCCCATTACCCATCTGCAGCACCAGAGCATCGGTCTCTCAACGCAGAGCATCGCAGCCACCCACTAAATGGGTTTTTGATTAGCCACGTTGTTTAAACCAACCACAAAGTTTCATAGCAAACATTGGGCTGCCAGGCAAAGGGTCAGTCCCAAGGCTCAGCCTGGCTTCATGGGATTCTTCCACTGGTTCTGGGCTGGAGTTCAAGTGAACCTCTAGATGGGGAGGTAGGTTTAAAATTGGCAACCCTGCCTGACTTAATCAAGAGTCTCATGATGCTTGGCACATTGCTCAAAACCCCGGCTCTTGGAATCTAGTGCAAGAAATCCAACTGCTGCTTGAAAACCCCAAACCCTCTGTTCCATGTAAGCATTCTGCAAACCTGAGACATAAGTTCTACAGATCTTCAGAAGTAAGAAGAACATGACGTACCATTTAAGTCTCCTTAGTTTTGGGAAACGTATTTATGACTTTTATAGCCATCTGATATTAATAGTTTCTGTGTTTCCAGAATCACAACATGAAAATTCTTTCCCAAAACTGTGGCTAACTCGTTTGCGTTGAAATTTTAGATCTATTAATTCAAAGAAAAATGCAAAAAGAGAGAAAGGGAAATGAAACATTCCCTTTCTCTAAACATTCAAATGGTATTTAAACCAGAACGAACCATTTCCTCTCTCTTATTCTGCTGCGTACTTTTGCCGTACGAAAGTTATTCAAGATACTCCTGACTGACCTATACCCTCTAGAACATGTTGTTGTGCAGGGCATAGAGCAGGACCTCAGAGTAAATCCATCTCTAAGGCCTAGTCAGTGATCTGCTTTCAAAGTGCAGATTGTCTCCAAATAATCCCCCATAATCTGCACCAGTAGCCACACCTGAAGCCAGTTTATGAACAGTGACTATAGTTTAGGGTCCAACAGAGCTGTACCTGTGATCTTCTGGCTTCTAACACCATTTACTTTCCAGCACTGGTATTATCTTTCTCTTTGCATCCCTCACATCTCCCCCTCCCTTCTGCTCATACAGAGGCTCTTTCATCTGCTCTCAGTAGGTGCTGCTCTACCTAATTAATTGAGGACTTAACAAATGCACTTTCCAATTCAAGTAAATAAGCCCATGCTTGGAACAGTGGCTCACAGTGTTACCCAGCACTCCTTCCTCAGCAACAGGATATTATGGGCTCCACCTTCTCTGTGCCAAATTAATGCATGAAACTAATAGAGCCTAAGCAAAAGAGAGTCACTTAAAGCATCATTTAGAAGAACGATTCTAAACTAAAGTGGTTCCCAGCCTTGAGCCTCTGAAGTCAAAGAGATCTGTAATGTTTAGTGATGATCAGACTTCAGGAAGATGGGAAAAAAATAACAGATCTAGATTTCAAACCCAAACTGCCATTCAGTGCTTCCAGTGCTCTTTCAGAGGTGAGTAGGTACATGGGATGGGAGGAGCCTAGAGGAAGAGGCAGGGGAACAATCACAGGGGGTATTTCTGATACCTTCTACAGCACCTAAATAACATTAAGTCTGTCCCATAACACTACCCAATATTAAGACTGCCCTCCTTCCATGCCATGAACCTGAGGTGAAGATTTAGGGGGCCTGTTTGGAAAATTCCCATCTATTTTCACCCTATCTGAAATCATATGCAGGTCTCCACCTTTGTTATTAAAACTGTTGCTATCCCTAATGCACAGAAATGACTGATAAGAAATGCATTTTGAAGAGAATTGGTTATTAAATCACACCACTCCCTCCCACTAGGTTAAACAGGGGCATCCACTGCCTCTCTTATGGAAGAGGTCAGGCTTTGGGAGCATTTGCAAAAGCTAAAGGAGAAAGGCTGCGCTTGTGACAGAGCTATTTGGTAAGAGAGAGCAGGACCGGCTTAATACGCTGGAGCAGGCCAGAATATAGAAGCCAAATACATCAGACAGTGTTTTGAGAGGGAGGAAAAACACTCTTTCTTTTTCATTCCCCCCAGACCAACTAGTTAAATGAAGCAGCAGGGGTGCTGGGGGTGGTTGGCATCCAGCTCAAAGGCCTCTCATGCACTTGGAATAGGGCGCCTGCTACATCAGCTGCAACAATCCAGGCAAAAAGTAGATTTCCAAAGCTAATCAAACTGATCACCATCTTCCTCTGCTCCTGAAGACTTTGCTGCAGCACTAAGGATAAAACCCAAAACCCTGATGATTTCAGAGTGTTCTATAAAAGGGTAAAAAAAGTGTTTCCAAGTCAGCGTTTGAATTTGTGTCTGAGTTTGTTTCCACAGATGGATTGGGAGCAAGGCTATGTTAGTTTAGGCCTTATGTACCTAAAGTTCATTAAGTCAAAAGAAAGCTTTGTGCCTTTTAGTGGTTTTTGGATGAGCTTACGGGTTTCAATAGGCTGGACAGGGCTACGGAGAGGACTAACAGGAAAGAAGGAACAGAAGTGTGTGGAGCAATGAGGAGTGTGAAAACAGGGTGACAGACCTGTAGTTTGCATCAGATTATTCTCAGCTTGTTGTAAGCTCCTGGCTTTCAGCAATTAGCCCAGAAATAAAGATTTGGTTGTGTTTTTCACAGGCTCTCCCTGTTGTGGAGACCAGAGAGAAAGCCAAAAAAAATTGCACTCTTCCCACTGCATTTCCTTCAGCAATAAACACCTCCTTCATTTATATATGCTTAAGAAAAACACACAAGCACAAAGAGCCAGGAAACTGAAGCTTATATCTTATTTAGGTATATGCCAAATCAGCCTGTGTCAAACCGAAACAGTGGGGAAGAGCCAGGTTCAATCTCTAGTCTTTAATACTCATTTCACCCCAAACTTCTTGCATGCTTTTGTATGAAAGAGATGCCTCAAAAACTGGGTGAAGTTTGGATCAGTGTAAGCATGAGTGCTCTTCTGTATGCCAGGCACACAGCCCTTGGTACAACTGCTTCTCCCTTTTGCCATACATACACCCTGGCTCTTGTTGATCAACACTTAGAAGCACAGACGCATCCACTGAAGTAATGTGATTTTTTTACATTATATGTAAGAAATTAGAAGCTATTTTCTATGCATGAGGCTGTTACACTCAGTTTTCCAGAGGAAAAACTGTTGGTTTACAGCAGGTCCAAAGCCTCAAGTTACCTCTTCAAATATGCATCCCCTTCCCTTTCTGTTGGCTGGAATTGAAGCCAATAGAGAAACGACAGCTCTGACATCCTGAGCTTCGAGAGGAAGACGGGAAGCAGCCGACCAGGGAGTCCAGTTACACTCAGACTAATGAGCAGCAGCCCCATCAAATCACTGTGCTTTGTTATTGTGTTAGCACTCGAAGCATTGCACAGAAAGCAACATTTCAGTTGCATTATGTTATTAATTTGGCTACAAGCCATTGCCTTTTCTAGATTGTCTTAAAATAACCATTTCCTACTGAAAACAGCTTCCTTTCTCTCCAGCCAAATAATAAAAGTAGTCAGGTTTGGGGATGCGGGGGAGAAAAGGGCCCCAGGTTGTTTGCAGCTTTTAGGTCCATGGAAACTTAGCAGAGCAGGCACAGGAGTGATGAAAGTCTAAAGAGCCCGAGTGTTTAGTGCTTGTTTTTGCTCCCTCCCTGCCAAAGCAGCAGCACTTGCCATTCTTTCCTTTATGCCTGGCAACCCAACCACTGGTAGGACAAGCCTCTGGTTTTGGTACCCACCACGGGGCGTCGGCATCCGGTCACCGCTCCACTGTCCTGAGCTGATCCTCTTATTCCATGGCGTTCACTTCAGCTGTGTTTCAGCTGGCTTAATGGCCTTGCTATTAAACTGGAAAACCTGGATGAATCACCTTCAGTTTATACACAGTCACAAGTTCGCTGCTCCTGTTAGCCACTGTTTGTCCCACATGCCAAAATATCCACCCTCTTCTGGGTGTTTCAGGCACTGGAGTCACCAAAAAAATCTCTTCTTCAACAGGGTGGGTGTTCTCAAAGTTTACTTTAGCCTGCAAAAAGTAATCCTAACTTCTTGGAGCAATCTCTTCACTGATTTTATTGTCCATTTCCAAATCATTGCTTTTTTGGAAGTCTTTTCTATGCATTTAATGCTGAAACAAAAAGCCTGGGATTATTTTAGTTCTGTCAAGACTGATGTTTGGTCTTGCATTGACCTGAGGTAGAAGGATCTGCTTTTCAGCGAAAAGAGGGTCAGGTAAGGATGGGAACTCTGGATATGATTCAGATTGCATTTGAGGCACCCTCACCAAACCCAGAACAGGAGCTGGTTTTTGTCACTACTTAAAGCCTGGCAGATTCCTTGAGTCCGATCCTGTTCACCAGGTAGTTATTCCCTGCTGCCACAACAACAGTCTTGTGATCATATGGAAACGGGGCATACAGGTGGCTCTGAAACCCCTAAGAGTTGTCATCAGCTTAAACAAATCTCTCTATAGTGGAAATAGAGATTTGTTCTGCTAACAGTGAGGCTTGAGGCTGGTAGAAGTAAAGAGGATTATCAGTAACATGTCAACAAAGCCACTGCATTAAACAGTGACACTTGGCCAGGCCCCAGCAAAGGTGAAAACAGGACAGAACAAGTAGAACAGATATCCTATGTAAAAGAAACGCTGTGAGCTTGATGTAGGCAACATTCACAGGGCCCTTCCTGCACATTAAGCTGCATTTAAGTGCCATATCCAGCATCAGCTTGATGCCATCAACGCAGGTCAGGCGTAGCTCTGGCAAAACGAATGCAGTCAGAGTAGGAGGCAGCCCCACAGCGAAGCACAGCACGCAATTAAACTGGGAAAGCCACCCGTTGTTACAGGACATCATGGAAAGCAATGGGAAAAAACATATCAGCGGGGGTTAAATCCAAAAGGCACCATCAGCAGATGAGAAAACCCCTGAAGTCACTGGAAAACATCCATAGGGGAATAATTATCACTATGTACTGGTTGTTACCCTCTTTCCTAGATAGGGAAACAGGAGCATCAGGCTGGACAGCGCTACACTACAAGTCCTCCTATGTTCTCAGGGTCTTTGACCCAGGGACAGAGACTGCCTTCACTCCAAATTAGCATTGCTGATTTCTCTAAACAAGATTAAGGTCAATGCACAGCTTTGTGCTTGTGGCATTTGACTTCAAAACTAAGGCTACTCTGCCTGCACTGAGAGCCCAAAGCACAGGGGCAATAGACAGAGGGGATCACTGCCAGGTAAGAGGAGCATCATCATAAACAGTGCATTTGCACAGGATCTGTTAAAGCTTTCTGGGCAGGGACTGTCCTTGCTGGCACAAGCATGTCTGACATCTCATATACACTGCCCAGATGCCTGGCTATAGAATATGTGTATTCCTTCTATTGGAAACAGCCAAGTTTAAAAGTGATCTTGCACAGGCCTGCACGTGGTTGCTTCTTGTTCAAGCTAACAAGATCTGTCCCATAATAGTGAATAAAGACATCACAGATCATTAAACATGCCACTTAACCCTGGGCAGTGTGATTGGACACCTTTGTGCTCCCATTGGGGGACCCATTTCCCCCATGTAAGCAAAAGGTTGATTCTCCTCTCCCCAGAGTAAGGAATTAAGACACATCAGGGACTTTAGGGATGGAAAAGGCCCATTACAGCAGCCAAGCTGCTGCCTCTGGATGCCTCCTGCCTGGACATCATCGTCCCTTGGTGTGTTCTTTCTGATCAGTTTATCTGACCCATGCATGCTCTTTTCTTGTATTCCCACAAAAAGCAAACTTAGGACCCTCAAGGAATTGAAGGATATCAACCAAACCTGTTTAATCTGATTTTTAATGCAGCAAATGAGCCAACACAGCCACCTCCCATGTGGGAGAAAGAAGGAAAAGATCTGAACTCAAGGTCTTGCAAACACACAAGTCCATCAGTTGAAGGAGAAATTTTATATGTACTTCACCACCTTAACATGGCACAACAGCTTAAGTGGGTGATTGGATTTGTACCAGTCACCCCTCTTCCTACTGCCTTATGGCCAAGAGAAGGATTAATTCTGATGGCTTGTGCGCCCTACTGCACAGCTCAGACCCTCAAGGACCAGTCCCCTCTTCCAGAAGTAATATCCCATGCACCCTCCCCAAGCTGCTCCATCTCATAATTCTCAGAGACCTTTAAACATGCATTTTAAATTCCAGCCAGATTCTTGGACTTGGCAGATAAACTGTGGGTCCCATAAGAGTTATATTTTCTTTGAGAGCCTTGAATGAAGCCTTTATAACAAACTTCATTAATATTGCTACCTATATCCCTGCTCCCCACTTCCTGTGCAAATCCAAACAGATTCTCCACACAGAAAGACTTTTCAAATTCACATATTTACTTCCCCCAAACAGTGTGAGTGTTACTGAGGAGTTTGTGGTGGAGTCAATCCACATGTGTGTTGTCCTGCTGGGGTTTGAAGAGATGAAGCCTTCTATTCATTGGGGATGAAAAAACCAGGTGCAAGAGGGGAGGATATAAAGCTGGGGAGATGAGGGCTCTGGAGAGTTCTGTGCTCTGGCTTCATGCCGTTGGCAGAATCCAGTCCAGGTTTGCATTTAGATTATACAGCAGTATAAAGTCATTGCAGCTAATGCAGAACTGTGCGTCAAAGGGTGTTAAAGCTGTTCCTGCCAATACAGTTACAGTTAGCGAAGGAGTTGTTTAAACACCATCACAGGGCTTTGTTTGGAGTTTGTTTGTTGAAAGAAATACCCATTCTTCAAGCTGCAGATGTGCACCTCTGGTGCTCAGCATGAGCCATCCGCTGAGACCTAAGCAGTACCCCAAGAGACTGCCCAATCCTGCTTCCATTGCAGTCAGAGGGTGAGCGGTGCTTGCTGGTGAAAGGGGCTGGAACACAACTGGGAGGCAGAGGCAGGAGTAAAACAGTGTAACAGAGGACAACACAAACCCAATACCTTGTCCTGTTTATTTGACTCTTCAAGTCAGCTTCTTCCAGGTTCACTATCAAAGTTTGAGTAGCAGCAGCAATTAGCTGCAGACAAGGGCACATACAGGCTGGATAAGACACAGATGGACATCCAGAGAGTGAAACAGTTATTTGGGACATAGCCCCAGCTCTGTCATTTACATCTCAAGTTCCCTTTTCCAATGCAAAGCCAAAAGACACGTAACTCTTCTCAAGGAGCCCTGCAAGCTGCAGCCTACATGCCATGACATGCAAGTAATCCCTCTGAAGACTATTTAAATGTTTATTCATGCTTTTAAATATATCTCAGGGCAAACGAACGGCACAAGAAGCAGTGAGTTAAACCTTTCAGACCTTTACATACATGCTCAATATAAAACCATCTATAGGTCTAAACAGCCACATGTGCCCACTCAAAGGACACACAGCAGTTTTAAGACCTTCTTTAGCATCTTGCTGGAGACAGCACAATTCAAGGAGGAGATCCCCATTTAGACACTAAGCCTCCTGTACTTCTAAATGACTTAGTGTTCTCATTTCCTTTGACCAGGGGCACTTTACTGATGGCTTTAGAAACTCTCCTTGGACCAAACCTGTCCAAATGACTGAAGCCTTGAGTACACAACAAGGCTTATATTTGGGAAGGTGTCTACAAAGGGCTACAGACTTAATCTTTGTTTAAAAAGGATTATAGAGGGGGTTGTTTGGGATGTGTCAACAGGACTTCTTTAGAGTTGCTTGTTTTAAACTGGGCTGTTTTAATTAAAAGGTAGCAAAGGAAAACAAAACAGAAAACAGAAACCCATTTGAGCAGCTCCAGTGGAAAAATCACATTTCTGATTAAGAGCTGTGTGACCGAAGGAACATCAGAAATTACTGAAAACACCCAAAACATGAAATCTCATGGGAAATTGTAATCATATATTCAAAATCCCTCTGCTCCTCAACAGGCAACAATCCCAGCACGAAGCATCCTGCACAACACAGCTGCTTGGGGCTCCCATGATGCACAAAGTGAGATGGGAGTGCATCAGGGAACACTTAGCGTGAGCAAGAAGATCTGTTGAAAAACAGCAAGAACACAACACATTGACACAGAAGAATCGGGATATTCTGGATATGAGTTTTCCCTACAAAAAAAAGTTCCTATTGGAAAGAGAATATCTTCCAAGCAGCTCATTTTTAGCTTATATGTCAAGTTACAGCCCACTCCAGTTTGTTTGGCATAAATAATCAAAGTTAGAATTGCATCAGATGTTGGCTGCAGGACGGAGGTGCAGAGAAGCTGTTTCAACACCATGCTGAGGGAACCATCTCCTACCCTCTTATTCCACTGCATCAGTCAGCTCGAACAGACTTAGTTTTTGCATCATGTGGCTGCAGAGGAGTTACTGGGGAGAGCTCTGCTCATTACAGCATGCATATGCTGCAAGCCACAAGGGCAGATGCTGTACCCTCTGGGCAGGGCTGTTATCCCACCAGAAGTCCATAGGAAAGCCACATGCATCCCTGAGACCTCTCAGTCTTTAGCATCACTTATATGATGCACTTCCCCAGGTAGACGAGGAAGTTATTTCCTTGGTGCATGGAAAGCAGTCTGACCTTCTGCAATAGAAAGCCCATAGAATTACAGAAGGATATAGTTTGGAAGTTGCTCTGAAAACCTTCTTTTTTTCCTTAACATCCTCTGTATTTGGGGCTACTTTGGAAGGTGCAGAGCACCTCACTTGAATGAGAAAGCCTGCCTGAGATTCCATCACAAGGATCCCCTATATCACAGCACCACAATACCTTCCTGCAGCACACGCCATACCCCAACATTTGTAACGGGAAATACCACATTACATTTGAACTACTGCCGCTGTAGATAAGTGTTCAGTTTTTAATGCGAACTCACTCTGATGGGGGAGGAAAGCCCAGCACTGACTAAAGGAACAAAGGCCAGTAATACCCCAGCAGAGAGTACGGGAAGGGTAAATATCCCTGTGCCAGGGATTACTGCTCAAAGTCCTTTGCAGAACAAATGAAAGGCTGAAGTCTTAAGAAGTTTGGGATCTTTTTATTTCTTTTCTAAGGAAGGAAGGAACATCTGTGGGAAGTATTTATAAGACATATAATGCACCTCACATAGTACCCTAAGGGCCATCTTTAGAGTGGAAATAAAGCTTCCATACAAGGAGTTTGTTAACATTGCATTTGAATGCAAACACAGAAGCTCCCTTGTTCTGTAAATGACTTTCTGAGATAAGTGTCCCTTATCAGCAGCACTGTTTTCTTTTGGAAAGGAAGGCGCTCTGTGTGTACAAGCAGGGGATGGAAATCAATGAAAACAGAAGGCTGGAGAGGTCTGAATGGAGATTTTGTGCTGTAATTCTAGCTTGGGGCTGCTTTTTTGGGTGTGGAAATATCAAACACTGACCTCCCACTGACGCTCCTTGGCAGGGGGATAAGCTGCTCATTTAGCTTAGGCTCAGCCACAAAGCTGCTGTGTAACATGGCAAGGTCCTTGCACAGCTACACGGGCATGACACATCTCCTGGTCTGCACCCAGCCCTCACATGCCCCTGCTTAAAATATCACTGAGCCCATGCCCACAATGGGGTAACCCCACAGCTCATCAGGCAGCTCCTGCAGATGGGGAAGGAAAGAGGGTATCTGCACAAGAAGGTTGGGGTAGAGGACACCTAAGGCATCCTGCTATTATAGCCGACAGTCCCTTGCTAACAGGAGCTTTTGGTGGTGATGTTCTACTGCTTCTGGCCCACAAACCCAAAATACACCAAGCTGAAGGGAGCTGCATTAAAGCATCACACAAAGAAGCAAGGTGTGCAGGAACTATTTGCTATCCAATGTAGTCACAACAGTTTGTTTTAATCAGAAAGGAAAGGTTTTTAGAGGTGACCATCTCTGATCTGAGGCATGCTCAAGTAGTGATGGACTCCTGTGTCCCTTGGCACAGGCCTGTGACACCCACCCGGAGTTCTGTCTCAGTTTTGGAGCCACTTTAATACCAGAGGATGCTCTGTTATAGGCTGATGATGCATTAATGAAGTGAGAACCTAGAGGGGAATGCTGGGCTCTTCTCTGGAAGAACAAACTCAGAAATTAACATATGGCATCAAGATTCAGGATAATTAAAGTAGAACCATGACAGCAGGCAGATCCGGTTAAGTCCGATCAGAACCTGAACAGACTTGGCATCTCTGCTTTCAGGAGAACATTTTGGACCTCTCTGCTGCATGAGGGCATTCAGCCAAACTAGCTAAACAGCTCTTCTAAGCCATCACAGCACCTGCAGCAGGCCATTGACACATTTCAGAGACCACCACCATTTCATGGCACACAAGCAGCAGCACAACTTTTGGATGTGCTGTCGCCAGTTCACAAGAGGTTTCCCTTCCCCCTATATTAAATGCCTCCCAGTGATTTTATTGGCAGGTCTGAATGTGATGTGGAGCTGTACCACAGCCTGGCTAGAAAAGCATGGATCCATCAGCAGGATTCATCAGCAATACTGTGTCAACAGCCAGTGGCAAGTGGTGCAGAAACTCATTTGTTCCCAAGCGCATCGTCTCCCTTGCAAGGCACTAGCTATGCATGGCCACATGCTGTTCCATTAGACAGAGGGAGGCTGAAAAGTCTGGATTAAATAAAAGGAAAACAACTTTGATAACTGATACACTAATGGTTAACACTGCTTTTCCACACTGGCTTCAGATACACAGAGGGGAAAGCGTACAAGGCAAGAGGAAAACTCCACTGTCGTCCTGTCAAACAGAAGCCAACTTACTGAATGAGCAGTTGTGCTGTCAGGTCCCACAGCCAAGTCAACATGGATAACTGGCCAGTATACCATAGCTAAAGCTTTACTTATCACATTTAAGGCTACCCAAGATCAGTGCTGCTCTCCTTCAGAGCAATCCAAGCTGGAGCATCCTCTGAGCAATCATGATTGTTCTGACCTACACCAAGCATTACTGAAAACCCAGTCTGACACCACAATACATTTCTGCTCCTCCATTGCTAATTCAGCCACTAATACCTATACAGACTCTGTTCCATAAACAAGTCTAGAACTAGACAGGGGGATCAAGGGATTTAGTGGGATTCGCATGCTACAGCCAAGGAATGCTCCAACGCCATCCACCAGAGACAAAACATTAAAAAGACAGGTTCAAGAAAAGCACTCATATGCAATGGAGTGGCTTGAGCTTGAAGCCATTGTCACTTTAAAACACATTCTCTTCTTCTGCCTTGGATTTAACACTTCTGCTCACCATTAGCCAGGCATGGAAAAGCAATAGGTCATCATGAAAGAACTGGGCTTCAATAACCAAAGACCAGCTCCCTGAGATGGAGATCCTCCTACTCAAGCCTAGAAGGCTTCTGCCAAGAGACTAGCAAGCAGGGGAAGAATTAGAACAATCTAGAGCCCCCTGATCCCACCCAAACCAGTCAACTGGATGCTAGCAGGAAGCACTCATCTGCAAAGGCAGAGACAGGAACCACACAATGTTTTACGACACGAGGCACAGCATTTGTGTTTAACAGCCGGTTACTGACTGATAACCCCAGATAAGCTAACATTGTAATCACTGATAAAGACACAAAGGTCCCAGTGCTCCAACTTCACTAAACATTTGCAGGAGCATCATGAGAACCTACATGCCTGCAAAGTCAGTTTCAAGCAGACCTCTGATGACACTATGCAGTGCCAGGATGGCATCTCTACTCATGTTAGACATGAAACTGAACAGTAATATCTCTTGTGTTATGATACGCACAACACCAGCATGCCCCTGGGTCCTACCAGAACAGCTACTTCTAAGGGTGACCATAATTTGATTCTTCTGCTGGTGAGAGACTGTCTTTTCTTCCTGGAAGAACTGAGAAGTAGCATTTCCCTGGAAAACCCATGGAGCTGTCCCAGAAGCAGAGCTTTCTGCCCCCAAAAGCACTCCCAACCGATCTAACTAGCAACAACAGCCACACCATACTAACCGTGGGTGGGAAGTGGTCTTATCTAACTTACAATATTTAAGAATACAGCATGGGCTGTTTTGAATCAGGCCTTGTTTAGGTAAGACCTCAGAAAAGGAAATGTAGTCTGATCCATTTCAAGTTTCACAAGACAATAAACTACAAGTGCACAAAGAAAAACACTCAAGAATTATTACTGTCCTGAAAACCCATCACTTAACATCTACCCTTGCTTGTCTCTGAAGGAAACTTGCTTGATTTAACAGATATAACTCTTGACAAAGCCTTCTTATCCCTTAGGCAATCATAAGCCATTCCCTTATTCCAGAAACCAGAGGTATGCTACTCTGCTCTGCAGTTCCTGGTTTCTTTTCTCCCCTTAGACTATTTAAAGCCAAGTACTAGGTTTGCCCTTTGCTATGTAACCCCATTCATCCCCATGAGTCCTCAAAGGGAGCCAAGAACAAAGTGGTGCTCAAAAACATATTCTGGGTACTTCGGGGTAAATTTTATCCCTACCAGTTATCCAAGTACCTCCAGCATGATCCCACCCCATCATCAATGCCTGTAGAGCATTAACTGAAATAGCAAACTGCAATCACGCAGGTTTGGATGGATACGCTGGAGTCATGAAGCTTTCTGGCATCTTTTAACATTATCTTCCCTCTGCAGTGGGCAGAGGATCACTGCCTCTTTGGACTCATTCACAATAATTCTTCCTTCTAATATATTTTGGAGGCATGCCTATTTGTTTGATGTAGTTTCTACTTTGTGTCTTTCCTCTTTGAGTCCCAAGGCACTGAGCAGCTCTCAACTCAGCTGAGCTGGTCTCTTATTATACTCCCTCTATTTCCTTTGATCAGGATAATTTGAGTCTTTCATAAATCAGCCTTTAACACATTACGGCAATCAACTGATCTGAGACAAACAGGACAAAAACAACTGTGTTCTGGGAGGGATGCGAAGATACTGGGGGCCATATGTTCCCATCCCTAAATGGTACATCGCTTACACATTCCATCATAAGTTGCTGCTTTAGAAGCCTCTTTTATCCAGCTTAAGTAGCTTAAGTCTCTCTGCGCCCAACTAGAAGAATGAAGCCAACATCCCTGGGTGTGATCTGTGGTCAGGGAGGAGCAGCTAGGACATGCCATACACACAGCCCACGTATCCCCTTCAAACCACAGCCATTCATGCAGAAGTGGTCCTGCATAGCACAGCCTCTTCCTAGACCACAAAGGTACCTTTGGAGTGCTGGAGAAGCACCTTGGAGGCACACTGCGCACATGGTACTGCATGCATCCACACCATACAGCCTCCTATCCCTGCATTTATGCTTTCTTTTCCAGCTGCATTTTGAAACCCTGCTATCCACTGACAGAAGGCTTCTACAGCATTGCCTTTTGTGCACCAAATCACAAGAGAACACTGTGAGGTTGAGCATCTTCAATCTGGTCTATGCATCTGGGTGAAGGTCAGCACTACCCCCACCATTTCCCTAATTCATCATCCCACTCCTGCATAAAGGCTGAGTCAAAACCAACTTATGAGCAGAGTATCAGTTCATAATCACATCCATTAACATTTAATCTTTAGCACCTTCCTGCCTTGTGGAACACATCAAGGAATTTTAGGCTACTTCACTGATTTTCCACCTGTATCCTCCAGTACATCTATATAGTCTTCAACCCTGCTTTATTCCATTTAAAACTCTTCATCTCCCTCCCAACCCATGTCTTTGACTGCAGCAGACCATCACATTCCCAACCCTCTTACCAACAACCTGGCCATTGCTTTGACCCGCTCCGCTTGCTCCCTGCTCACAATCTAGTCCCAAGCGCGGTAACTGCGCAGGGCTTACCACTCCAAGAACATGGTCTGTTGTATTCCCCCATCCTGCCAAAATCTTGGTCTCCACCCTGCCAAAAATCCCCATCCAGATCCATGTGTTAGCTCATAGTCAGATCACTGCAACTGCCTCTCCGCTGGCCTTGGCAGGCAGATTTGCTTCAGTATGTATCTGCCTTGAATGGGACCATAAAGATTCCTTTTAATCTGTTTGCTTTCCTCTGGTAATTCCTCCTTTTGCATTTGTCTTTCAATTTTCCCTACAACACCAAAGCAAAACCTCTTCCCTGTGCTCTCAAGGACCCTTTAAAGCCCCACATAACAGCAGAGCTCACCCCTCTCATCCCTTAAAGCTTTTGCACCTCTTTCCTCTGCTATCTCAACCCCTCTCTGAAAACAGCCAGGCTGCTGGTGTGCCAAGGCTTGTTCCTGATGCTCCCATGCTCAGTTTGTCCATGCCGTTATCACTGTGTGATTTGACTGCAAACACCTTGTTCAAGCAGACCCTATCTGGAAACAAGAGCTTTCCTTACTGCAGTAACACAGCCGAGAAGCTACGGTTTAGGAAGACTTGTGCATCCAAACAAACTCCAACTACTTCCACCTTCCTTGTAAAGGAAAAATTCACCCAATGCAATTCCTTTTTATGAGGCCAGCTTTTACAGACCCTCCTGCTCTCGTTGTGGAAAATAAGTGGAAACTCCTGGCAGGGAATTATATTCTTTGTTGGTTTTTTAATATATATATGAGCAAAAACGTATATTATGCTTTGCCTACATAGGCTATGCCAACAAAATGTGCTGATGCTTGCAAAACTATAGGACAGTTGTCCAAATGCCTGCCACTTGCTACTTGTAGACAGTCATGAATTGTCCTTCTTGCTGACAAGTTAATGTTGCATCATAAACTGCCCATACGAAGTTTTGTTGCTATAACACATGACTGTATTTAGTATGTCAGGAAGAGATGATTAATTGCCCTAGAGATCAGGATCCTTAAAAATAGCAGAAATTCAGAAAATCCAATGTTCTTTCTTCTGATGTTGGTAGAATTTACATCATAGTTAATAAATAACAGGCCTCCTTCAGAAATTAGGTCATTAGATTAGTCTATTTGCAAACATAGAAACTCAATTAGATGAGACTAGTTATGTCTAGGATACATGGACTAGACAAGAGCAACATCTCAAATGCCTATGGGGAATATGGCAAAGAAATCTTGGTCTGACTTTCAAGTGCTTGCATGTTTAAATCTCCAGTATTAGGGGTAAGATTAAAAGGCTATAAAGGTTCTTTACAGCAACTCAAAACTTCATATTTGTATCTTGAGATACCCCAAAACTGAAGTATCTCCTCAAAGCAAAACATGTGTAACTGGGCTAAGTGGTGTAAATCTCACTGTGTCGATCACTGGTGCCCACTCAGCCAAGTCACCTCTGAGGGGCAAATTTACACCCATGTGCTACCATGTGAGCCAAAGGGATTAATACTCATAGCACTTGAGATTGCAACTGGAGGAGTATAAATATGCTCTGACCTCACCTATTCTCCACACATTTTGCTGCTTTTTATGTAGCTGGGATGCACAAGAGCACCATAACTAAAAAGATAATTCCAAGCCTAAAGTCATTATGGTGAGCATTCACCTCTGGTGAGTGTGGCCATGCAGCTCTGCAACAAACCCAGCCTCTCTCCACCTTCTCCAGCATAAGCAAGCGACTGCACAATAACTTGGTTATTGAACCATAACCAAGTGATTTCAAACTTGCCCATCCCAAACCTGATGCACTTCCCCAGCACACCAAAAGCCATCCAGCCATAACAGAGATGACCTTTGCCAGTCTTTGACAGTGAGTCTGCAGAGGGAAATGCTCCTGGTGGGATGCTCAGCAAACCTAGATACAGACAGGGGCCACATTACCCTTCTGAGCCAATTCTGACCATTTCCACATACCTCCCGTGCACAGAGCAGCCTTCCCAGACCCAGCATCCCACCAGCAGCCTGGGAAGAGCTGCTGTTGCCAGGAGGGAGTATAAAAGCCAATTATAAGTGATGGCTAGGCTGACAGCAAGTACTTTTAATACAACCACCGCACACAAATGCCAATACACTGGACTGAATCCCTTTCTCATCAGCCCTTTGTATGCTGCAGGCTGTCGAGGGGAGCATGGCCCCCAGCGCGACAGTCTAGCCACAGGATTGCCTTGCTTGGAGTGTGGGAATCAGTGCTCTAAGGCCACAAGAAGCAGATAAAAATCAACTGGGACATCACCAGTTTGTTAAGCTGGTACCTTGTGTCTCAATTTCATTTCTCAGAAGCCCATGGTAATGGGAGAAGAATCAATAGTTCTCTGGTGCTTGAGGATGCTTTGGCCACTCGGAAGAGGACAGGCTGCTTTCACCAAAGGCACACCTATTCTTAAGAGCCATGGTGAAATTTAGCATATAAATACAACTGACTGAATGGCTTTGATATAATATAGACCCACACCAGGTGGAGGAGAGGGACATCCTCAGGAGCCTGCATAAGACCTTGTCTCCTGCAAACAGGCATGGAGCATCGCATGAGGACAGAGGGGAAGTGGACACAGAGCTCTCCATCGCATGACTTGATGTAAAACAATGCATCTGTCACTCTGCAGCACTGTGCCTGTGCTTTAACAGACCTTTATAGCCCAAGATACCAGAAAACAAGACACCAGCACTTACTGCAGAGGGTTCTTTCCTATTTGCTCTTTAAAATGCTCTACGGGCAGCGGAAAGCTGGTCCATAGTCCCCGTGCTCTACAGGAGCACAAGCCTGGCTGTACATGGGTTGGTTTTGCTCTCCACTGAGGCTTTCCTGTTCCCTCCAGCAGGACCCTGAGCTCTGGCCAAGCCTCTGCTCCTCACACTTTTTTGTTTTCTTGAATGGACTGAGAACTCCTTTCATAAAGTTCACATAGGGAAAACGCATCCATCCCCGGGTCCAGGCAGGTTTTCAGCTCAGCCCCTCCCTCGCATCAGCAGCGAGCCCATCTCATGACAATAACCAGGCCTCAAAGCACCACATACGCACACAAACCCCCCTTTCCATGAAGCCTTGCTTTGCCTGCATAGGGCTGCCTGGAATCACAGCGATTCCCTCAGCACAGCCCTCCGGGTGATGGGACACAAACGAGAGGCGCTCCCTCTGCCGACTGCAGCCGCTGCGATGTGGTCTCAACAAAAACTGGTATTTAAGGTATTTTCCTCCCGTTTTCAAGCCTGGCCACTTAAGTGTGAACGTGCCCGATTTTGGAAGTGCCCTGTATGTTTTTCCAGCCTTGGAAAAAGTGCTGAAGGCGATGTTTAACAGAATGGATAGAAGTGCTTCTGTATCTGATTAATGCTTCAGACCTGGGTCATTCTGCATTGCAACTATCCTGCTATAGGATTATTTCCTTTCAACATTTCTGCAAGTCCAAGGGACAGTGCACCTCCTAGCACCATCAGTCATAGAATGGTTTGAGTTGGAAAGGACCTCAAGATCATCCAGTTCCAACCCCCCGCCATGGGAAGGGATGCTTCAAATTAGGCCACATTACCTAAGGCTCTGAGAATCATTTATTCACTTTGATAGTTGGGAGGGCAAAAAACAGGTAGAGATGACAGTGAGGAGTGAGAAATCAAAACCATCAGCATCTCCCCTACAGGTCTCCAGGACTAGGTGCATCTTTTTACAGAGCTTGGTCTTTAGTATAGATGGGGAGAATCACAGCAGAAAAGCAATCCAACCCTGCCAAACCTTCAGCCATTACTTCTCTGACACCCAGACTGTCTTCTGGGCCTCCAACACCTTTAAGACTGCTTCTTTTTCTTGGGCCCAGCTGAACGCATGAGCAGAACTGCCATTAAAAACAAAACCACACCAGGATCCATGGCTTTGCAGCTCAAGCTGTGCATAGAAGATAACCTGGGAAACACAGGAACTACCAAACACTAATGTACTGCTGGAGCTCAACCCTGCCTCTAGAAGCAGCCTTAGGTTTCAGTGGTGGGGCTGCAGGGTCTGCTATGAAGGACAGTTGCCTTGTTAACCAGTTTTAGACCATTATGTGCTTTAAACTACCTCCATTTCTAACACAAACTGATTCCTTTCGCTTTCACCATGCTCATCCCAGATGCTATAACTGAAGGGTTATTACTCATAACCATGAGTTCTCTTCTGAGCCCTCTTCAGCATCTGATCTCACATCTCATCCTGATCTTTTATCCAGCAATGCTGTTCCCTTCTACACTTTCCCAGAGTATTTTCTGAAGAGAAAGGGAGATGGGGACTCAAACACAGGTCCCAGGACCAGCCCTGACCCTGCTGCATGGACCTGGACAGGCAATTTCTCCACCTGTTACATTACATTTCCATCAGGAGCTGAGTACTCAGGGAAATGAGGAAGGAGGCAGCAAGGAGATAAACACCTTAAAAACAAACCAGTTGCTGCAAAATAATCCAGTAAAGCCACAGATGAGCCCAGTAGAATGAGTTGCATTTCCTGGCTGCCCAGTCACAGCCACCTCCCATGATGCACAAAACATCAGCATGAGATGGAGATGGGTTTCCCAGAAGCCCATGTCCAAAGGGACAGGGTGTGCGCTGCATTTGATGTCCCAGCAGAGCTGCCACATACTGCTCCAAAGCCGACCTTACCATTCTTACAGCCAAGGGAAGCATTGACAGGGTGCATGCCAGTTACTAAGAAAAGCAGGGAGATGGGAGGCATAGATTTAATAGTTAAGGGGGTTCCGCTCCAATGAAGACAAGTGGGGATGACAGGACTGAGAAGTGAAGCTCAACACAGAGGTGGAGTCTGTCTGGGGCCTGGCACACCGCATCACTGGGCTGAAAGATTTCAGCTTTCACATGCTCCATTTTTCCAGACCCAAAAAGATGAATTTTTCCACAGGAGCAGATGCTTTTCTTGAAAGATTTCTTTGAGGGGAAACGCCAAAATCTCCATGAGGAAACTGTTCTGATGGAAGCATTTTCAACAAGCCCCGTTTCGAGGTCTATTTCAGGACTGGCCTGAGTCAGTTCTCCAGCGCATCACGGGTTGTTTTTCCTGCCATTACGTACTTTTGAATTGAGATTGTCTCTGTGTTAACTGAGCTCCTGCTACTGTTTAGACAAGCCCTTGTTCTGAGTCAGGTCATGAACATGGCTCAGCCCTGCCAAGGCTCAGCCTGGTGTGACAAAGGGCTGCCGGTCTGCAGTGGCCTCCCAGTAGGGAATCCCATCCCCAGCAGGACTAATGCTGTTGCACAGGGATTGCTCATCCCTTCACAGACTTTTCCGCAGTCCTCCATTAAAAATCCAACCATTTTCAGCCTCCTCCACGCACTTCCAGATTGCAGTCAGAGGAGTTTAAAACCACTGTTTCACTCATGTTGCCATTGATGAGCTGGGAATTAGTTCTTGATTCTTAATTTCAGCTCAATATCCTGCTCCATTCATGTTGCATCCCCTGCCCTCCAACTGCAAGAGGAGGATGGTACAGTGAAGCAGCAGTTGCCACCAGGACAGCAGGGTGCATCATCTGGCTCACGCGGCACCAAACAGCCTGGGATGCTCCATCATATCCCCAATTTTGGCTTTTACCAAACACCTAATTACATTTTCCATTGCCATTTGGGCAAGGTGGGCTGCAGGCTGCCCAGAGGCCCCATATCTCTATCTTGTGCCTGTGGCCTGAAGCCTTCATAGCTATTCTGCAAGGGACAGAGTAAAACACTTTGGCTGCAGAGAAACCTCAAGCCTCCTGTAAGACCTGCAGCAACAGCACCAGGGTGAGTCCTAATGGCAAATGCACTCCACACCTTTAATTTCAGCCACTTTCCTGCTTTAGGTGTTAGCAGACTTTAATTAACAGGGCAGAGTCCCATACTACTAACCTGGACTGATGGCAGCAACCTCTGCCTTGGTGCACAAGACCAGAGAAGCGCTCGGTGGGAGCTTAACAGATGCCAACAAATTGCTCCCCATTGAGAAAGCCACCTGCGATAGCACTGCTGCATGTGGCCATGCAGACACCTACAGAACACACTGCCACAGCACTCCTGCTCCGCACCAGTGCGGTGATTGCTGTTTTCCAGCCTGTCATCCTTTCCTGGTGCTCCTACCAACTCGTCCAGGCAGGAGCAGTGATTTGTGGCCTCGGGTTGCCCCCTTGTGGTGCAGCTCAAGGGAGATACGGCGGCTCCCAATACCTTTCCTCCACGTTGAAAGCACAGATTTCCATCAGCACTCGTAACTACCAACATCAATTCATTTTCCTTAGTTACCTCATCAGAGCACTTCGAAGCAGTGCACAGGTTGATGGCTGTGATGAGCTATATGCGCTGTGCAGCTCAGAACATCTTGCAGTCAATGCTATTTTTCATCAGAAAAATTAAAAAAGCCCTGTGCGTAAGGGGATTGGATTCCCAATAAAAATTCCAGCCAAAAGCTATTTAAAAAATTGTTAGAAAAACACGAATCAAAACAAGCTCTTCTTTAGCCAAGAACTGAACCGAGAAGTTATTCTTGTCCCTCTACAAATGAGTCCCAGAAAACACTAGATCCTTCAAGCCAAAGACAAAAGCTGCACCACAAAGATGACTTGATTTGTATCATTTACTTTTATCATTTCCGGTTACAAAGACACATCTTTTATTGGGCAGGCTCTTGGTTTTAAGTTAAAGTTTGGTTTTGACTAGAAATAGTGTATTTTTCACCCAACAGTGAGCGCATTGTGGTGGGAGATCGATAATGTCAGCTCCCCCAGATCACTGATTTAGGAGTTTAATTCACAGCACTACCTAGAAGCAAGTTAAATACATCTGTACAGGAGATGACAGACACTGCTCCACTGAGTCTTGGGCCTCCTGAGCCAAGCTCCTCACCTCCTAGGTGATGTACCACTGCAATCAGTGCATTGGATGCCTTGCCTCAAATGTATAGGTGCTTACAGGGAAAGCCATGGTCATTCACTGCAGCATGACCTCAAAGGCTGGACCAAAAAGGTCTCCAATTCAGTATCCTGCCTCCAGCAGATGTTTAGAGAAACCCCGTGAGAACAGGTATATCTGCAGCTGTCCTCCCTTGGCACTCTTCATGGTGTTTTGCTACTTAAACACATGTATTTATACCTCTGAACTGAGGCAGGGCAAATCACACAGATACCACATCCTTAGAGCTTGACACCCTGCACAGCTTTGTTTGCAAGGCCTTGTGTCATGGTTTAGGCTGTAAATCAGCCACACAATTTGCTAAATGGAGAATCCAAAGAATGCAACTCCCACAGGTTGAGATAAGAACAGTTTAGTAGCTAAGGTATAACACAAACCACTACTGCTACCAC
>JAOEHX010037492.1:0-18614 GCA_025448015.1 Bolborhynchus lineola
TATTTCCGTTATCATTATTATTATTGGTGGTAGCAGCAGTGGTTTGTGTTATACCTTAGTTACTGGACTGTTCTTATGTCAACCTGTGGGAGTTACATTCTTTAGATTCTCTTCCCCATCCCTCTCGGAGCAGGGGGAGGAAAGGAGGGAGTAAGCTAATGAACTGTGTGGCAGGTTTATGACTGGGCTTAAACTGCACCAGTTCTTTCTGGCACTGAACCCCCTAGGATCTCCTGTTTCCTAGATAGGCGCTTTAACCAACTAAGCCACGGCAAGCGTGGGTTCAAATCTCATCCTCGTCAATCAGCTCAGTTTGTGTCCCAGATAAGACTTTGGGTTTGTGCCAAAAAGAACTGTCATGGTTTAAGCACAGCCGTAATTTGACACACAGTTATTAGCTCACCCTTCCCCCCTTCCTCCTCCTACTCCGTGAGGGATGGGGAGGAGAATCGAAAGAATGTAACTCCCACAGGTTGAGATGCGATCAGTCCGGTAACTGAAGTATAACACAAACCACTGCTCCTGTCCCCAATAATAATAATGATGAGGGAAATAACAGGGGAAGAGAATACAACCGCTCACCACCTGCCAACTGATACCCTGCAGTGATCTAGCCCTTCCGAGAGACTGCCCCCAGTTTATATAATGGGCATGATGTGCTGTGGTGTAGAATACCTCTTTGGCTAATTTGGGTCAGATGTCCTGTCTCCGCTTCCTCCCAGAGCATGAGATTCAGAAAGTCCTTGGTCAGAGTAATCATTACTGAGCAGCAACTGAAAACATCGATGTTAATCAGTGCTGTTCCCAGGCCAAAAGTCAAAATCACAGCAGTGCACCAGCTACTGAGAAGGAGAAAAATGACTGCTACTGCTGAACCCAGGACAATTATGAACATTGTCTCCTCTCTTCTTTTAACTGGTTCTTCTGAATATGCAGATAAATTCCCACAGATGTGGGAAATTGTTTCAGTCATTGACAATCCTAAAATACAGACCAGCTGAAATCTGTAACTTGCCAAGCTAGCAATTTAAGTCATTATGCTGATGCATATATATGCCTCAGGCTGTGACTTTAAGTAAATAACTGAAGGAAACACAATAGTAAATAATGCTATAACTGATAAGCAACATGTTTTTGCTGACACTGAAGCGTTCATTGTTAATCTGTCTGTCATAAGGTTTGTGAGTTGGAATTTATTTTTCTGAGCTATCACTGGAAATTAAAGAATGGTAACAGCAATGCTGAAACCAAGTGCAGCGTAAGTATTTGTTCCTAAGCTAGGACATGCTGGAATGAATAGCAAATTATCTGTACCCATATGTCAGTAGTGTTCAGCTAAATGAAAAACCAGACAAACAATCAAACAAACAAACAAAACCCTCAGCAAATTTTTTGTCTTTTAATGAGTAAGATGTCATTTGTAGAACATGAATGTTTTTGTTGCTCAGCCAAGCTTACTTTTATATCTGTGCTTGAAACAGTTTGATTAAAATACTGGTAGTTTTGGTGCTACTGTTCTGATGGTACAAGCTTAAATTTGTTTTGCTTTCAGGCTCACTACTGAAGGAAAAGTGGGAAGCATTTGGTCTTAAACTGAATCGTGCTCATCAACAGATGAAAATGACAGAAAATGCTCTTCTCTTCGCATTTGTTGAGGTATTTGGACATTTGCATTTTGATGCTAGGAAGAATGCGGAGAAGCATTTAAAAGACTTTACAATCAGTATTATATAAATAACTTCCTGACAAGAATCTTGCTTTGAAGTAGAACTTGCTCTGTGGAATGAAGTATGGTACTTTGAGGAGGCGGCTGTTAGAAGGGGGGTGGGAAAATGTTTTGTTGTAACACATCAATTTAATGCTGCAAAATAGGAATTAGGATAATTATGATAAAAAGAATATTAGCAGTAGAACATACTTTTTAAAGTGTATGAGATTAAAAAACCATCTTGACCAATCTGCAGTATGGCGTGTTCCTCCCTAGGGATTCCTGTGAAGGATTTAATATTAAGAATCTGTGCTGTTTATCTAGAAGCTGTGTTTTGGAAGTACTTCAAACCCATGGTATTTAAGAGTGATTAGGAGAAACTATGGTTTATGAGAGCTTGTTCCTTGTTACCCAGTTAGTCTGAAGATATGCTTTCAAATTTTACGTAAAGTGTGGAAAGTGTTGACTGTTCTCTTTCTAAAAAAATTACTGTAAGAGTCGGAGAACTATTAGTATTAAAGTTGGAGAGCCTTTGACTTAGTTGGAGTGACTTTGACTTAAGCATAGTTTTAATCAGTAAGGTACAGTTCCCTGAGGAAAGTGATATTGTTTGTGTCCCAGTTTGGAATTCTGTCTGTTTTCATAGTGGCATCAGTGGAGCTTATGCACCATACTGACATAGAAATCAAGAGAGCTTGGATCTATCTGAGCCAGTCTAAATGGTAACTGTTAATGGTGATAACTGACTTGTGACTTGCAAAATAATTGCTTTTATTGAGGGAGAGCAGTAAAACTGCTGTTGCTCTAAAAGTTGGAGTTGCCATTTGTGTAATCAACCCACAGACTGTAAACCAAGTATTTCCAGCGTATGGGTGCTTCACTTGATTGCTGGTGATGTGATTAACAAATTGATCTTACTCTTAGGGTACTCTGGCACAAGCAGTAAAAAAGGGTGAGTGGATTTTATTGGATGAGATTAACTTGGCTGCGGCAGAGACTTTGGAGTGCCTGAGTGGTTTACTGGAAGGATCATCTGGGTCACTGGTGTTACTGGACAGAGGAGACACAGGTACTATTTCTATGCTTGCCTATGCTATATCTTGCTATCCAATTAATTGAACTCCCTATCCTGTATGGCTCAAAATAATTTAAGAACATTTACCATTAAAATGAGTGTGTCCAGAAGAGAATAATGTATTCTTTACACAAAAAGTGGTGGTTGTAGTTCACTGTGGCTCAGGACATTTGTGCATGCAAGAACTGTAGCTTTTGCCTCTTCAGACTCTACAAGGAGCAGATCTCTCTAGTGTCCTCAGTAAGCATTGCTGCATCTAGAGACTATTCAAGGAGCATAACCTTTTTTTTTTTTTAATAAAGTTGAGGTGGGTTGATGGATATGAGGTTCAGTTGCTACTGCAGTAATTCTTTCACTGATCCTGTGAATATACTATCCAGCTAGGAACAAGCATACAAGTCCTTTGCTTTTTCTGAGTCCATGTGGATTGACCCCAGCCAGTGGCTAAGTACCCATACAGCTGCTCGCTCACTCCTCCCACTGCACCACCACCCAGCAGGATGAGAGTAGAGAATAGGAAAAGCAAAAGCAAGAAAACTCATGTGAAATGAGTCGTGCAAAGGCAGTCACTAACCAGCTCCTGCAAGCAGCCGAAGTCTGGCCAATCTCTGAGAGACAGCCACCTTGTTAGGCAAAAATACAACCACCTTCTTCCTCTACCCCAGTCTTATTGCTGAGCTTGATGTTACATGGTAGGGAATATAGCTTTGGCCAGTTTGGGTGAACTGTTTCAACAGTGTTCCCTCCCAGGTTTTTGCTCACTCCTAGCCTGTTGTTGGGGGAGTGGAAGGCAAAGTGAGGGGAAAAAAGAAAGCCTTCATGCAGTGCCAGCACAATTCAACAATAGTGAAACATTGGTGTGTTCTTAACAGCACCACAGGGGCTGTTGTGAAAAAAGTTAACTCCTTTCTTGACAGATACAGAACAGAGGTAAAGGTAAAAAATGCTATTGCTGAATGTTGTTTTCTGGAGATACAGATAGAGACAAATGTTGTATGAGCCTCCTAGGCTGGGTTTTCTTCCTGGCAGAGGGAAGCATTGGCTGTTGGTCTGAAAGAGGCAAAAGGAGTTCCAAGTTCAGGGCTTGTGTAATTTTTGAAATGTTTTGCATTGTTAGAACATCGTGCTACGCACAAATGAAGGTTGAGGCTTCACTTGATTGTGGCTGTTGGGAAGATGCTGAGATACTTCTGATAAAATTATGTGGGGCCATTCTCTGAAAACTTTTCACCCTGGCATTTTAAGAAAATGTAGTAGTACCGTAAGAGAAAACTGGCTTAAATAAAATATACCTCATTTAACATAATAAATATCCTGTGTTGAGCATTAACACTGTCTCTCATTTCTGTTTTACTTCAGAGCCTCTTGTTCGTGACCCTGATTTTCGCTTGTTTGCATGCATGAATCCAGCTACAGATGTTGGAAAGAGAAATCTTCCTCCAGGAATAAGAAACAGGTAGGAGATAGTGATTTTGTGACAAAACACTTAGTCACTGCCTTTTTCAGAGTTTAACTAGCTTCATGAGTTGACCCAGTGAAGAATGTCATCTTTGAAGACTGAGAGTATAAGTCTGAACTCAGATTAACTTCCTGTGAGAGGTACTTTCCACATCGTAGTGAAGTTTTTTCATACAGTAACATTAGGAAAATACTTCTGTAAAATTACTGAGCCATAAGCAAATGGTTTAGGCATGGCGTAGAGTGGTGCCAGTGAGGGTTGGGGAATGACCATTCTTTGCAATTAAGCTGTCAGTGTCCAGGAATGTTACTACAGCAGTTTATGTTCCCAATGGGGATAATAAAGATGAGAGCTTTGTGTCCATTAGCAGGCTTTCTCTTGGTAACTCAGAAGTGTTGATGATCCTTGCAAAAAAGTTTGTGTGATATTCAAAAAATTTGATGTGTGACCTTCAGGCATTTAAACTGCAGCCAGGAAATTGGAGTTGCAGCAAATACATTCTTCGGTACAACCTGTTCCTGAAGGCAAGGATCTTCTACTTGTATTTGATGCAGTTTCCCTCAGGAGTACCAAAAGTCAAGCATGCAGTCCTTTACCAGATTCATAAACACTGTGCAAGGCTGTAGAGATGCACAAAGGGTATGCAACTACTAATTTGTAGTTATTAGTGGTAGAGGAAGGTTTTATTGCTATTAGCTCTCCTGGCTTAGTAGTCAAAGTCAGTGTAGTACAGAAGAATGGAGACTTCAGCTTCAGCATGACTTGTTAAGTTTAAATAAGTTTATATTTGCATTTTTTGCATGTATTTGTTAAAAATGTCCGCCCTTCTGAAGTTAATGGTATTGCTCAGCTCTTTTTGGTTTGCAATAGTGCATCCTGAAATATTGTTTGCATTGTAATGCATGGTATGGAAGGGCTGCAGACTCATATTCAACACCCAATGCAAATATAGTGGACTAATTAAAGTTTAGAAAAGTATGTTCACTAACTATGAGTTGATAGTGTAGCGTACTATATGTCAGACATGCTGTTGACATATATAAAGATACTCAGAACTTCACTTGAGTACGTGTTTTGCTGATGATTTTCCTTTGTGTATTGTCAAGTTTTCTTATCTCATTGCTGAGCTGGATATTTGTAAAAGTAGAAAACAACCTAAATATGCTAGTCCTGGGTATGCTAGTCATAACAAAATTAGAATGGGTAATGTAAGTGTTTATTTCTTAAAGTAGAGATCATTAGAGAGTCTGGTTTTTGAAAAGTGCTCCTGCTCTGTCATTGTTCCAGTGTTTAGGCTGTAACTTTTGGTACCTATTGCAAATTGTTTAAAATCTTAAAAAACAGAGTCCCATCATTAATTTTCATTCTACTAAGTTAAAATAATTCAGTTACATTACTCAAGTGTTAGTAATACCTTTTTCCATTTTTTTTTAATCATTCTAGTCCATGAGTCTGACTTGTCAGATAACCTTTAGTTTTCTGATGCTTACAAGATTTTAAATGCTATATACTATAAGAATCATATATAACATGATTTTTTAAATATGGTCAGATGCTGAATTGAAATGGATTAATTTGATTCTTGCAGGTTTACTGAACTTTATGTGGAAGAATTGAGACATGAAGGAGACTTGCAAGTTCTTATTATGGATTATTTGAGAGGCTTGAATGTGAACAAAAATACAGTACAAGGAATTGTGAAGTACGTTGATTGTAATCTCTTTAAATCCTTGATGAAATAAGTCATAAAAAGGATGTATGTAACTGTAGTCTGTGGTTAGACTGTTTTGGGAAACACTGTGATGTTCCCTGCACAGTGGTTTGCACAGTCTTAGGAAACAGAAGATGGTAGACATCCATTCTCTTTGTTCTGAAGGTTTCTCTACTTCGGTGGAGGGGGTTTACTTACTCAGACTACTTTATTGGTAGCACCAGTTAAAAAGCGTTGTTGCAGTCCTCATTCCCATCTGAGAGACTTAAATGATTCAGTGCTGTAGATCATACCAATGAAAGTCTTGTGTGTTTATCTAGTTGCCTTTCTTGCCCTTAGTTTAAGGTGTCTATCTCACTGCATTAACCCGAAGAACTATTGCATGTTTAGAATACTTTGAATTTACAGTGATGCTTCCCCAAAAATATGGTTCTAAAATATTCTGTTGCTTAGCTTCACTGGCTGTACAGATGGCAGAGTTTGGCATGGCTTTCCTAACCTGGAGCTTTTGTAAAAGGTGACAGTTGGAGATAAGCTTAAGTGTTCATACTTTAAGACCATTACTCTAAGGAACGAAATCCAAAGTCCTTTCCAACCCTACACATTTTATGATTCTATGGTCTGATCAGTAACAGCACTATGTAACTTCTTATTTTGCAGCTTTTATTTATCTGTGAGAAAGGAAGCAGAAGCAAAGCTGGTGGATGGAACTGGCCACAGACCTCACTATAGTCTTCGTACACTTTGCAGGGCATTGAGATTTGCAGCATCTAATCCATGTAGCAGCATACCACGCTCACTTTATGAGGTGATTACCTTTGTTGGGGTTGGTTCCAGTGTGTATTCACTACAAAGACTGTTTGGGTAAAGGATAATCCTGTCTTCTAAGCGAAGTATTAAACAGAGATTAATTTTTTATTCCTCCCCCCTCTTTTTTCTCCCTGATGATTTTTTTATGTTATCACTCAAAATAATTCTTCTTCTTAGGGCTTCTGTTTGAGTTTCCTGACACAGCTTGACAGAAGTTCTCACCCAGTAGTTCAAAAACTAATTTGCCAGCATGTAGTCTCTGGCAACATCAAAAGCCTTCTCAAGCAGGTATGTAACCAAGCCCATGGAGAGCTATTTAGAATTCAGGGTAGAATTTCTTTTGCGTTGTGATCTGCCTTTTTCCTCTACATTTCCTTCTCACAGTCCTGTTTCTCATGTTTTAAAGATAAGAACTAGAAAAAAAATATTATACTGTTCCTTCATAAATTTTTACTTCTGCTTGAAATGCCCATATGTTGGCTAGTTTGTTTGTTAATATGAAAAAATAAGGAAGCTTTCACAGGCTTTTTAATTTTAGACTCCAAATGCAGAACATATGGACATGAAGCAAACATCTGCGCTTTGTCTCTAATGGGAAAGGAAGAATCTCACTAATGCTGAGAGCTCAGCATGATTCTCCTTGGCCTTGGGCAGGTGGGATGGGGTAGCCAGTTGTAAGATGTAGGTATTTATTTTGGAATAAACCCCTTCATGTTAGAAAAAAAATGTGTGAACATAGAAAGATAGAAGCCAGTTTCTTGCTTGGCAGTATACTTCAAAATTCAGTGCTAGGACTCTTGAGGCTTTTTGTATCTTTGCGGCATTGCCAAAGATTCCATCATCATGACCTTGAAATAATCTGATCAGTCTTTTCCTGTAATTTGCATTCTGTGACAAGGAGACAGTGCTTAATGCAGTGCTCACTGCAGTGCTCAGGGATTAATTTCAAAGAACTTCCTACAGAATACATTGCAGTGGTGTAGCAGTAATTGTCTTCATTAGCAAATTAAAACTCATTTGTATAATCTGTTATTTATGTCATGTCTCCTTAGCAAATACCAAAACCCCAAGGAGGGAAATTTATACTTGTAGAAGGATACTGGATTTCAGCAGGTGATAAAGAACCTACTGTAGATGAGTCTTACGTGCTAACCCCTTCAGTTAAGCTTAATCTGAAAGACATGGCCAGAGTTGTGTCTGCAGGGTAAGTCTGTTTCAATGTTTCCATTAAACAAATAAGTTAAGATGTTTATTTGGGCATCTAATTTCAGTATTTATCCTTTATTGTTTGGCATGAGTAATGTTCATGTTTTTTCTTCTTTACTATTAACTTTCCATTATATAGTGAGTTGAATCTGTACATGAATTTTTTGTCTCCTTTAACAGACTTACTTCAGTACTTAGCTTTATTTAAATGATAATCTAGAAATTTACCATTAGAATAACCTGCTTATTTCATGCTGCCATGTGATTCATCATGGGTAGCAGTTAGCACTTGGGAGTAAAGTTACTTATGTTCCTCTGTTAATGTATGATCCTGGATATCACAAATGAGTGAAGTGGTGATGTTTTGGTAATATAGCTTGGTGATGTAGATTTATGAAAATTTCAAGTGATGTCTGTATCTTGTATATGAGAAAGATAGAACTGGTGCTTCTAAACCACTCTTTTGGTTATGCCTTTCAGGACTCACCCAGTACTGATTCAAGGCGAGACCTCTGTTGGTAAAACCAGTTTAATTCGCTGGTTGGCTGCTGCTACTGGGAATCATTGTGTAAGGATTAACAATCATGAGCACACAGACATTCAGGAATATATTGGCTGTTATACGTCAGACGCCTCTGGGAAGTTGGTATTTAAGGAAGGTGGGTGAGCATATTATATTTAGTCCAAATTCCTGTCTCATTTCACAGGGCTTTTTCTTGTTTTCTGCTTGTCTGTTTTATTACAATGGAGAGAGAACCTGTCGTAAAGTTAGTAGTTGCATATTAATGATAATCACTGATGTGACTTGCAGTGAATTTTATGAGTTCCTGTTTAACTCATACTATCCTACTGGACATAAAAAAACATAGTTCCATGATTTAAGTAGCACTGTTGCTTCTGATTCTGGATTAGCATTTATACTGAATGAAAACTGGTTACTAAAAGTATCTGAATGCATGCTTCTGTTAGATTTAGTTTGTTAGGTTTTTAACCTAGGACTTTTTTTTTTTTTTCTCCAAGGCATTCTCATAGATGCGATGAGAAAAGGTTACTGGATTGTTCTAGATGAATTGAATTTGGCTCCCACTGATGTTTTAGAGGCTCTCAACCGCTTGCTAGATGATAACAGGGAGCTGTTCATTACTGAGACTCAGGAAGTTGTCAAAGCTCACCCTCGCTTCATGCTGTTTGCTACACAGAATCCTCCAGGCCTCTATGGTGGCAGGAAGGTCTGTATAATCTCTTCCTTTGAGTAGCTGTGACACTAGGAGATGAATCAATCCCATGTATAGAAGTGTGATGTGAAAACTTTCAGATTTAACATGAAATTAGAATTATGTCCATATGTTCTGCACAGAATTAACATGAAACTCTTAAGAGGTAAAGAGTTGAGGTGACTGTGGACTAACTTTCAGTACACTTGGGTTCTGGTTAGGTTAGTCGCTTGATTTGAAAATACCAGATTTCTAATTATTTTAGAGTAATTGAGATTTAAGTGTTATACTGAACTGGAATTCATGTGTACTTTATTTGACTCAGTGTTTCTTGCTCAAAAGTACTGGAGAAGATATTTGACTTAGGCTATGGGTATCCAGTTTGTACTGGTTTGGGCTGGAATACTTAATTTTCTTCATCGTGACTGGTATGGTGCTGTGTTTTGAATTTGTGACCAATACACTGTTGATAACACAGGGATGTCTTAGTTATTGCTGAGCAGTGCTTAGACAGTGTCAAGATGTTTTTGGCTTCTCTCCCTACCAGCTAGTAGGCTGGGGGTGCACAAGAAGTTGGATGGGGACACAGCCAGGACAGCTGGCCTCAGCTGACCAAAGGGATGCTCCATATCATATGGTGCTGTGCTCACCAATAGAAACTGGGGGGACAGGGGGGAAGAGTGGGATGTTCGATGTTTGTTTCCCCAAATAAACATTGTGCCTGATGGAGCCCTGCTTTCCTGGAGATGGCTGAACGCCTGCTTGCCTATGGGAAGTGGTGAATGAATTCCTCGTTTTGCTTTACTTGTGTGTGTTCCTGTAGCTTTACCTATTAAACTGCGTTTATCTCAACCCACAAATTTGTCACATTTACCATTCTGAGTTTCTCCCCCATCCCACTGTAGGGGAATGAGCAAGTGTCTGTTTGGTGCTTAGTTGCCTACCACAGTTAAAACGCAACACGTTTTAAAGCTCCTTGTCCTTATCCGGACTGTCTCTTAACGTTTTCTTTGAATGGCTCTGTGGATGTGCCAATTTGTGCATTATGGCACTGTCCATATTTCTTTTGAATGTGTTGGGGAAGATAGGTAACTTGAGGAATATCAAAGGAAAAAGTTAAAACAATAATATGTTCTCATATTTTAGGTTTTGTCTAGAGCCTTCAGAAATCGCTTTGTGGAACTGCATTTTGATGAACTGCCAAGTGCCGAGCTGGAAACCATCCTGCACAAACGGTGCAGTTTGCCACCTTCTTACTGTAGCAAGCTTGTCAAAGTCATGTTAGACCTGCAAGTATGAGAGTCTTTCTTCTTTTTGTAGAAGACAAAATATGCAAACATATTCCAGCACAAAGTAACAGAAATTTCTTTTGGGGGGAGGTGTTGCTAACTGACATTTAAAAACCTAAAGCTTAATTAATGGAAGAGAACCCACCAGAGTACTTAGTTTTGTGGTTGAGTTAGAGAATAGGCGAGGTATGTCAGATTTGAGGGAAAGCTATCAGCAAAAAATTAATGACAGCCTTTAGATTTGATGTGTAAAATAATCCCTTGCTCTAGATTCAAAGTACAGTTTTGGATTTTTATCTGTCTTTGGGTCATGCTAAATTTGGTATTATTTTCAAGGAATAATTTTGGGTGTGTTCTGACACTTTTGTGTTTAACAGGCGTGTAACAGTATGTAGCTAAAACTGTCTCATATTTAAATTACAGTCTTGTATTTTAATTGCAGTAGCACAAACCAGAGCACACTTCAAAGCGCTAAAATATATTTTGTTGTAGAACCTGATTTTTTCCTTGGGCTTTTTTTTTAAATTCCAGGTACCTATTTTCTTGTCAGTACTTCTATTTATTAATTTGTCCCATGTTATCTACATTATTTTGTTGCTGGTACCTATCACATAACTGCTTAAAGGTAATTTGAGTTTGGGAGTCATGACTGTGCTAGGCTGTTGGTTTTTTTTTGGTTGACATGTCACATCAGAGAGCTCTGACTAGCTTTGCTTTAAGTATTCCGTCAGATTAATGAAAAAATAGCTCACATTTTGTTCTTATGACAGTCTTATCGCAGAGGTTCAACGGTGTTTGCTGGGAAGCATGGGTTCATTACCCTGCGGGATCTGTTTCGCTGGGCTGAAAGGTACAGATTGGCAGAACAGCTGGAGAAGGAGTATGATTGGCTTCAGCACTTAGCAAATGATGGTGAGCCCTGCTACCTCAGTTTTTTTAAGTGTCTGTAGAATTGATTTCTAACCCTCGTTCTTAAGCATAAATTTTTGTTGCTGCTTAAGTAGATAGTAATTGCTTTATCTCTTCCTTTGTTTTATAGGTTTTATGCTTCTGGCAGGCAGAGTCAGGAAACAGGAGGAGGTGGATGTTATTCAGAGTGTCCTTGAAAAACACTTCAAGAAAGAAATATATCCTGAGTCTCTCTTCTCAGGAGAAAGTGTCAAAAAGCTACTGGGTGGGTTTTCTAGAAGGGACCGTATTGGTAGTTCTCTAGATGTGACTAAAGCTGATGGATTGCTTTGTCTTGTGCAGCTAAATCATCTATGCAGATGTCAGTGATGGACAGAGATTTTAACCATATTGTCTGGACCCGAGGGATGAGGAGACTTGCTGTTTTGGTGGGACGAGCCCTGGAGTTTGGTGAACCAGTACTGCTGGTGGGAGACACTGGGTAACCTTGCTTTTTATACTACACTTCATTGCAGTGCTACGCGAGACAGACACAAAGTGATTGTGTAGGCTTCAGTGCTTCTTTGATCTGGGACATTTAGCCTTTCTCAAGGCAGACTTGCAACTGCTGTTTTTCACAGTTTGCTTTTGAGGGGAAGCAGTTGTATGTCTTTCAGCACAAGTCTTTAATGGGATTATCCGCATTACGTATAACTATGTAGAAATTATAGAGAAACTAGTAAAATTGAAGTGAGTCGACTTCTGTTCCTACCTTTCACAAGGTGCCCTGTAGAATCTCACTCTCTGTCACTGGAGAGGTTGCTTCTGGGGAATTGTGACATTTGCTTAAGAGCATATTCACTTTACATAGAATCATAGAATGGTTTGGGTTAGAAGGGACCTTAAAGACCATCTAGTTCCAGCCCCCTGCCATGGGCGGGGACGCCTTCCACTAAGGCAGGTTGATCAAAGCCCCATCCAGCCTTGCCTCAATGTTCTAAGAGCTTGAATATTGCCGTGTTACTACTTGTCCCCCATTGCCACTGCCTCATGTTGTAAAGGAGATCATGGAAGTAGAGCTGTCTGCTGCTGTGCTGGTTATACATTTGAAGAGTAAAATATATGTTGGAGAGAGGGAATAAAAGGATTAGAATCATAGAATCAACTAGGTTGGAAAAGACCTTTAAGGTCATCAATCCAACTTCTACCCCAGTACTGCCAAGACCACCACTGAACCATGTCAGAGGCCTCGTCTACAGTTTTTGAACACTTCCAGGGAAGGTGATTCCACCACTCCTTGGGCAGCCTATTCCAGTGCCTGATCACCCTCCCTATGAAGACATTTTTCCTAATATGCAATCTAATCTCCCCTGGCACAGCTTGAGGCCATTACCTCTTGTCCTATGACTTGTTAGTTGGGAGAGGAGACTGACACCCACCCCACTACAGCTTCCTTTCGGGTAGTTGCAGAGAACAGTAAAGGTCCCCCCTGAGCTTTCTCTTCTCCAGGCTTAACAACCCCAGTTCCCTCAGCCATTCTTCAGAGGGCTTGTGCTCTAGACCCTTCACCAACTTCATTGCCCTTTTCTGGACTCACTCCAGCAACTCAGTATCTCTCCTGTAGTGAGTGGCCCAGAACTGAGCACAGTGTTCAAGGTGTAGCCTCACCAATGTGGAGTACGGGGGGATTATTACACCCCTGGTCCTTCTGGCCAGGGAACGGGATAAGTGAAATTATTCATGCAATAAATGAGAACTCTAGTTGCTCAGCATTTTATTCCCTCAGATTTAGGCTTGATCTAGACATGTAGCTTCTCCAGTTTTGTGAGATGTTAGGCTAGCGGAGTACCTGTAGGGCAGACTGAAGTAAATTTGACTTTAAACCTGCAGAAATTCATCAGTGTAGATACTGATTTAATTAAAGCCATTTTATGCAAGTCAGCAACAGTTGTTGTGCCCAAAATGGCTTCACTTTGCATACATTTCTTTAAAGGAAAGGAGCAGAAGGAAATTTGCATGCTGGGCATTGGTCTCATAGCTGTTCAATGAAAGTATGAATCCTGTCCAAAGTGAGCTGATTGTATGTATTTGGATGGGTTTTTTTTGTTATTCTTCCATTTCAATTGCTTTGTTGCAGGTGTGGTAAAACTACCATTTGCCAGATCTTTGCAGCATTAACAAATCAGAAGCTATACTCAGTGAATTGCCATTTGCATATGGAGACTTCAGACTTCCTGGGAGGACTGCGACCAGTCAGACAGAGGTCAAAAGACCAGGTTTGTTTTACATCAATAGCAGTTTGGGTAGTGTGACTATGGAAGCAAAATGTAGCAGCTATTAATGACTTCTCCTTTTCCATTTCTTAGGAGGAATCTGATGGTTCTAGACTCTTTGAGTGGTGCGATGGACCTCTTGTTTTAGCAATGAAAGAAGAGGGTTTTTTCCTCCTTGATGAGATTTCTTTAGCTGATGATTCAGTACTAGAACGACTTAACAGGTATGTCTCAAATGTGTTAGACTTACACTGAAGATACCTAATACTATTCATTATGCAAACATGAGTAGGGTGAATCTAGCTTCTTTTAGGCACATTTGTTTCCTGGCCTGGGTGAGCTGCTCTCTTTAATCATATAGTTCCTGCTGAAAGGGAGAATGACCCAAATAAGTCTGACCCTGTTCATATTTCAACTTCTGTGTCAGTTTGCTTTGTTTTTCTATTTGTTAATCTGAAAGACATGCTAATTTTAATCACAGTTTGAAATTTCAATTATAGCTGGGGAAAAGATAGTAAGGTAAGACAAGATGAAACTGCATTGTCTTGCTGAAGTCTTGATGGTCTTAACTTGCCTGGAAAAATAAAAGGTACTTTGATTGAAAAGCAGATATGTTGTATATGCTTGTTTGATGTATGTTGATGCACTGATTAGGTTGGTTTTGAATTCTTGAGCTGGTGCTGTTACTTTCCATTTGGTTTTTTAGTGCTGCTACAGACTGATCTGCTCTCAAATTGCTGTATGTTTGTTTCATGGACCAAAATTAGATGATGAAAGTATTTGCTTTATTCAGTAGTTCATGTTTCTGCATAAAGAAGTTAAGAACATAAACCCTAGTTTGGTTGAAACAGTTTAAACAGTATCTGAAGACGGTTTACAGGATGAGTTAAGTTGGAAAATAAAACTGAAAGTGAAATCTCCAATTTACCATCTGCAATATTGGCATTTTCAGCCTGCCGGTGAACTCTTGAAAATTATGCATCTTGTCAAATTCCAGAACCAATCTAATTATTTCCCTCCTTTGTGTAAAATAAATAAATAAATAGATTTCTTTATCTGCTTGTAGCAGTATCCCTTCGTTTTAGGCTTTTCTATTATCCATTATATTGAGATGACTAGCGGCTGTTCTTTTACCATATCCAAACCCTCTCTGTTACAAGTTGTTGGGTTTTGTTTTTTTAATTGTATCATGGCAGCTATCATTCTTTCATAAAGTTCAGTTAACTTCTTTGTATTATAGTGATACTAAGCAAGGTCTTTCTAAACAGGTAATGGTCAAACTTTTACAGCTTACAGTGTACAGTGAAGAGTAGCTAATAAAACAAATAAAATACCACAAAACCATAAAAACCTGGCAGAGAGCTTCTCAGATTTATTCTGTCAGCTTGAAGACTGATTTTTTTTGTGCAGATTTCTTTATCTAGCTCCTATGGATACAAGTTTTGCCATTGCTTTTGTAAAGAGAGCTGTGAGGTACATACTTTATTAGGTAAGGCTTTTGACAGATCATTTGAACTGAAATCTTTCAGCAAGATTGGGTAGGGTTTCTCACTGAACAAAATCAGAAATGTTCTCAACTGGGCAGGATGAACAGATTTAAAATTTTTAATGCAAGTTCTAGGGCAATGAAAGTTTAGTCAGGCCAATTCATTTTTAAATGACCTTTTGAAGTGTGAAGCAAAATTTAAAATAAACAGTTTTTTAATCTTCTCTCTAGTGTTCTTGAAGCTGAGAAGACATTGGTGCTTGCTGAAAAAGGGGGTCAAGGTGATGATGATGATGATGAGGTAGAACTATTAGTTGCAGGAAAGAAATTTCGTATCCTTGCAACCATGAACCCAGGAGGTGACTTTGGGAAAAAAGAGGTAAGTGTCACAGCAGCTGGAAGTATAGGATGGATCTTCTGGTCTGGCTAGTGATGGAGGTGCAATGCAAAAATGCATCATACCATTTCTGGCATCCAGTGTTTCCTAGTAGTTACCTGCTTCATCACTCTAAAGGAGGATTAGGATGTATTTGTTTTCCATCACTTCTGTGTGCTGTCATTTCGACAATATAAGTCAATACGTGTCAGAATGTGAAAGAAAATTCTGGCTTTAAATACTCTAGGTAGGCTTGATATATAGCGTACTTCAAGTACAGGAAATGTGGCTTATGAAGTAGTAAATCCAGTCCCAATACGAGTCTAGAGTAGCGTGAAGTTGCATGTTAGATTATTCCCCTAGTTTTGTTCTAATCTGTTTTTGAAGTTTGGCTTCAAGTAACTTCAGACAGGTTTAAAACCCCCAAAACTTCTAAGCAATATTGAGAGCTAGGACTGATAAAAAGAACTGAAAGCTTTTTTACCAAAAGACGATGGGTACTCCATTCAAAGTGGTTTCTACAGTACAGAAAAGGTCACTGTAAAACCATGTGCTAAAAGGGGATTTATTTCTGCATTGCATTTGTGCCAATGATTTTTCTTGACTAACTCAGTCAGAGGAAGAAAGAAATTACAGAAATGAGTTGTAACTGAAGGCAAATTTCCATGTGGTAGTTTGCTTCTATAAGCAAAGGTGGATTACATAGCCGTTGCTTGATACATGATGTCATACAACGAAATGCAGCTTTGGTGCTTCAGACTAGCTCTGTGTCTTCCCATATTCTTTTGAACTTCATCAGCCATTTCCTGCATTGATGTGGTACAAGAGATCTAAAAATCCATGTTCCCTCACAGGTTTTGTTACAAAGTGATCCTGTCAAAATTTAAAGGAATGGTCTAGCTTGGTCACTTGGTTTATCGCTTGCAAGTACTGTGGCTGCAAGACTATTGGTTAATTGCAACATTAAGCAATATGATGTAATGTAACTTGAATTGCTAATGTCATTCTGCTTGCTTGCAGCTTTCTCCTGCATTGCGCAACAGATTTACAGAAATATGGTGTCCACAAAGCAATGGCCGTGATGATTTGATACAGATTGTAAAACACAATCTTCACCCGGGGTTGTCTCTGGGTGGGATAAACCGTCAAGGTGGGTATTTCTCTGTGTGTTGGTATTCAAACATTGTTAAGAAAAAAAATGAGTCTGGAGGCTGCTAAACTTTCCTCTGAATTTATACCATTGTGTTGCTTTTTCCGATAAGTACATCTCTCTCTGATGACAGTTATGAAATATTTTCGACTTTGTTCTTCCTTCACTATCTATGTTTTATGGCCAGGCAGAATTAAGTTCAAGGTTTCACCATCCAAGTAGTTGAATTATCCCCTTTAGTGCCCCATCTTAGTTTCATTCGATGTAAGGTGTTGAAAGAACTGGCACTTTTCTGCCAGCAGCTTCACTGTTAGTGTTAATCACTTGATTCTGTCTTGTTACTTGAATTTAAAAGGATCTGTAATGACAGCACAGGCATGGACTTCTTCTTTCTTGGGTGTAGAGCACTCATCTGTGTTGCTCATACATTACAGCCTATCATACTTTAGTGATGCTTTTTATACGACAGTGTAGTAGATGTGACCAATAAAATCATTTGGTAACTTCATGGACTTTTTTACTCTCTTTTTAGGGACAGACATAGCAGAGCTCATGATGGACTTTGTTGAATGGCTGACTAATCAAGAGTTCGGTCACCACTGTATTCTCAGTGTGCGAGATGTCTTGTCGTGGGTTAATTTTATGAATGTCATGGTAAAGGATGAAAATTCTGCCAATGAATGCAGCCTTTTTTACATTTCTCCAGTGATGTCTTTTATCCATGCTGCATGTTTGGTATATGTTGATGGAATAGGATCAGGTGAGTCTACAGTGCTCCTTTGGTAGCAGAAAATATGAAGATATATATTTGTATTAATAATTTTTAGTAGAACACAAACAAAATGCTTTGGGAAAGCATGGAACTCTTCTGTGAGAAGTTTTTACTTCTGTTTAACAGTATCCTATACTACATATGCCTTTTTTGTGTTTCAGTAGCAAGAAAGTATATTAGCAAGCTTAAGTAAATTAGAGGTAGTAATAATATTGCAAAGGCTAGCAGGCAAATTAAGAAAAGCTGTGGTTTTTATTGAGTCTTCTAAGCTGGTATGGTAGTTAATCACATGACCACATATTATTCTCTCTTTCCCACCCCACATGTCAGCATTTGTGCATGCTACCCTATATCATATGCATAGGTCAAAACGCATCCTTGCATGTTTAGCCACTGTCCCAGCTGATAAATAGGAGATATGGGAAGGAGGAAAATGTGAAAAGCCACAGGACAGGCAGGAGAAGAAGGCCTGGGGGGACTATAGCAAAGGATCAGGATGATAGTAATTGTAGAAGACAGGGGCTTGGAAATCAGGGGTCCTTAATTTTGTTGCTCACAGAACAATTTGTCTGTGGTAAATAGTACTGGAAGCACTGACAAGCAAAAGCGCTCACAAGAAATATAAACTTTTGTGTACAAAGATGGCATCTGTGAAGAAATTGAGTTTCTTAGTCATAAGATGAATGTGCCTAGTTATATTTGTGAAGCATGATTAACTTTTCTAATTACAGGTACAACATCCAGCTCAGCTGACACGGCTTTATTAGCTCGTGAAAAATGCCTGACATTCTTATGTGAGAAAATGAGTCAGTTCCTTGAGCTGACTGATCATCAGAAGAATGAGCTAAAGATTTATGACAGAACAAAGGAGAAAGAGTTTGTGTGGATGGACAACTTTATGGGAATCCAGCCCTTTTTTATTCCAAGAGGCAAGAGACGTTGGGGAAATGGGTAGACATTTATTCTGTGGGTTTTATTCCCTGTAGTTTTCTGTTATCCACTGGATCTAAGTAGGATACCTGAACCATTACAGAACAATTTATGGTTTGCTCTCAAGCCTTAGAAAAATGCCCTTTCTCTCTCCAAGTGTGTTGATTGTAACTTGATCACATTTATTCAGACACATCTCCTAATTGTATTCTTTGACTTTTTAAATTACCAGTTAATGGCTAATTTTAGTAGACATTTTGGTGTAAC
>JAOEHX010037496.1:0-14554 GCA_025448015.1 Bolborhynchus lineola
AGAGCATGAGACTCAGAAAGTCCTTGGTCAGACCAAAACATTCTAAGCCATAACTGAAAACATTGGTGTTAATCAGCGCTGTTCCCAGGCCGAAAGACAAAAACACAGCGCTACACCAGCTACTAAGAAGGAGAAAAATGACTGCTAATGCTGAACCCAGGACAGACACCAAGAAAAGCACTGTTATATTCACTGTTCGCATCTCTGACGGGTGTAATTTTGTCCTTATTTTTAAGACGCTAATCATTCCATACAGAATATGTATAAAATGAATTGCTGCATTTGTGTTTTGGTTTTTGGTTTTGGTTTTGGTTTTGGTTTGGTTTGGTTTTTTTGCTTTAGATACCAGTATCATTACTATTATAGAGAGGGAAATTCACAAACAGCCTTTTTGGGAAAGAAATAAAGCTTCTTAAAACCATGTAAATAATAACTGAAAAGAGACACATTTGCTCTTTCCTGATAGTGGAATAACATGGTGTCTGTGTATATTTTAATCTGGCTTTCAGTGATTGCAGAGCACAGTGATATAACAGTCCTCAGATTTCAAAGCCTGGATTCAGCAGTAGATGCAAAATTGTTTTTCAATATGGTAGAGAATTTTAGTGAGGGAAGAGACAAAGCTGTTCAGTGTTAGACAAGGGTTTATCTCTCTGGTTGTCAGTAGTGTATGTTTTGTAAGTTAGGATATGTATTTATATGGCTGTTACAGAAATACGTGTGTGTGTTTGGAATGCAGCTTTCCAAAAGCAAGCCAGATGTGCACTCCTGTGTGTAGTTAATAATTTTCCTCTGATGCTTATATCACAAAAGCTCACCAATTGTGTTACAGACCCCCCAATATTATGATTGTTTGCCTTGTTTTCCCCGTGATTGAGAAGTTCTTGGTGCATCAATACATCAAAAGCAAGTTTATATACTAAAACAGGAGCCTCTCATATCAGAGGAAAACAAAAACATTTATAAAAGGAAACTGCTTATATTCATGAGCATCTATCAGCATTTAATGAGACACCATCCAATTCAGACCAAAAGCCATATCCTGCCATGTATCAACTGTGTTATCTCGGGCTGGGTATTTCACTTGTTATACTTGTTTCCCATGTTTTGCAGTCAGAAATTCTTTGAAAGAAAACTTTTGTTCTGATTTCTTACTGAGATGAGAATCACATTTCAGTCATCAGAGAGCGGCTGGATCTGCAGTTACTGCAGTAGTTTGGGTATATTTAATAGGAGAAATAAAGCTTGTGCCTGCAGTCTAGAAAGTGCTCTGCTGCTTCTCCATAGTGTGAATATGTCTTAGGGATGCTGCAATGTGAAAACAGAGAGTCAGCCTACCATGACTATCCATACTGCTGGAACAGTGTGCAGAAAACACACCAAGCATTGGAGCCATTAGGTATTGCACCCACAGCCACTGAGGCACTGCTGGCTGGGGAGCAAGACGATCACAGGAGTACGGGCAGGGGTCTGTGGGAAGAGAGGATGACCAAGCTGCAGGAAAGTAGCAATCCAGCTCTGGGAACAGGTAATGGGAGGAAAAGATGGCTTTATCTGGAATTGTGAGGTGAGACCTGAGGACCTGGATTCAGTGTTTGCTTTGGCTTAGGCCCCCTTTGTCATAGTGGGTAAAACATCTTCAGCATTTCTGTCTTTCAGTCGCCCACAGGCACCTGAGAAGTAGCAGTGTATCTGCATGCAATACTAAATGGATGAGGAGTTGTGTAGTTGCAAACGCAAGACAAGGTGCCTCTCAAGGCCATTTCTCCTTAAGATGATCATAATGCAGAAAGACTTCTGGTCAACAAGCTCCAAATGCCTTACTGTAGTTCTTTGTTTAGGGGCATTTCCCTGGGAATTTCCCTGGCATGGTTCTGTTCCATTCAAGCCTCTACCACCTTTCTCAGAAGCTGTCTGCTGTTTTCAAAAGAGAGGTTTGCCCTGCCTGAGCACAAATATTTGTCTTTCCATTCTCATCTGATTTCAGTATATGGGCAACACCCACATATTCAAGAAATTTATGTTTTCTGTTGCTCAGGGGATTGCTTTTTCTTTCCCCTGTTGGCATCAATCACAGAAGCAAACACCTTCCTGACCCCATGCTTGGGTTGTGGAGCTACAAAACCAGCCCTGCAAAGGAGCTAGCGCTAACCTAAAATTACAAATGTACTCTCAAAAATCAGCATGCCCCAAATGTTAGCAAAAATGACTTTTTTATGAAGATGATGGTGCATTTTATTCTCTTCATGCAGCCTGCTGTCTGTCTTATTAGCCCAAATTTGCATTGATGGAACTGCATGCCACAGATTTTGTCACAAATTATAATTCTTTTTAAGGGAGGATGTTTGTGATTTGGGCTGAAATATGCTAATTACCGAAAACCACCAACACATGAAGAACTCAGTATTTCAGCCTACTCCCTACACCATCCAGACCAGTGAATGTGAAATACCACCTGTCAGGCACTCACAGCAGACATGCTATATGTTCTGTGGTCTCTTATGGAGTAAGAGAGATGTGGAAGATAAACATGCTGGAGGATGTGATGCTATTGCTTGCTTCTGTGATGTGAGCACAGAGCAGCCTGGCATTGCGGTGTGGCAGGAATTCCTCAGCTGAGCATGAAAGGTAGCATTGCATGCCTTTCAGCATGAGCTTGGCAATGCTTCCCAAACCTAAAGGGAGAGAGTTTGCACAGGGATTTCTTTGTTTCTTTAAAAACCTATACTTGCAAACCAGCAACTTACACACAAGGACAATAACAAGGATTATTCAGAAAGTGCTTTAAAAAGATTGAAGGAGAAGGGGACTGCTGATTGTTCAGAGCAATGCAAAGCTGTTACTACCTATTCATTTCATTCATCCTAAACGCCCAGTCACAGTTTAATTCCTAGATGTACTGTATGCCCTTTTGTATATAATCAGCCTAATTTGTCTTCAGCTGCAGGCAAGTGAACTAAGATTCATTTAGTTAAGCAAGATAAGCAAAGACATTATTTGCTTACAGATGGGTAAGCCAGCTGATAGCTTAAGATAAATGAAGGGAATTTTGTTTTCTTCTCTTAGCTCCTGTAAGGAGTCCTGCGGACAGAAGAATGACAAAACAAACTCTGTCCCTGCATGTTTTTAATTAGTTAAACAGGAAAAGACTAATCTCATCTTGGAATCTGGAATACTAATTTGCAATGTTGGATGTTGTTTTGACTTCAACTGGCACGTCTAACAAATAGACTTTGCAGTAGAGGTTTTCAGAAAGACTGCCTGTAATATTAGATGAGAGGTACTTATTTAATGTAGAAAAGTGCCAACAAACTATCAGCGAGCACTGACTTGTCTTGGATTTGAAATAAAAGGTATTTGCTCTATGCTGCCTGCCTAGCAATTACCATTAAATGTGTGTGGATTTAAGCCAATTCTTAATGAAAAAGGGGCCAGCTCACAACAAATGGCACCCATGTTGTCTTGGGCTGAATGAATCAAACAAAATCAAACATTAAATCTGGCTGACCCCAGCACATCAGTGGGGAGGCAGAGATCAGCTATGACTGCCTTCATCCTTGTGCTCTGTGATTTGGAGAAAACTCCAGGAACTCTCCAACAAAGTTTTAAGTAGACAAGCAGGTATTCTTTATTGCAGCGCCAGGAGACATGGGGGATAGCTCCTCCTAACGTGTGTCCCCGTATTGCCACACAGGCCATCCTTATACAGTCACTTGGGCATACATACATATTCATGAGGCTACATTTTCCAGAAAGTTTCCTGCATACATACGAAAATGTGATGGTGGTCTTTGAAACATCAGCTTAATTAACATTTCAGACATAGCAATCATCCTGTCCTTCTACTTATCAGTTGATTTAACTGCTGCCATCATGGACGTCTGCTAGTCCCGGATACTCCCTAGTAGATGTCTACACCAGCTTAATGGGTTCATTAACACCACAAACATAGCAATAATCCTTTCCCTCCACCCATCAGCCAGTTTAACTGCATCCATCATGGACATCTGCTAGTCCCAGACACTCCCCATCCCCAGGTCCTGTTTCTCTGTTGTTTCTCCCACATTTTTTTTGTACTAAGGTCCTAAGGACCCAAAACTATGTCAGCTACCTTCAAGCACCAGTTATTTTCCATTACAAAGCCACCAAACCCAACCTTACCCAGAACTGATTACATTTGGTGCCTCCTTGTCTCATCTGTTTGAGGGCACAAGGCTATAGCTAAACCTGTCCTTCACACCTCTCCCTCAGATGGCTAAAAGAGTTGCAAAATAGCCGCAACAGAACATCACCTTATCAAAAGAGAGCGTACACAGACAAAAGTGGTGAAAATTGAAACCCTTTTAATCCCAGAGACCATACTGAGTAGCAGCAGGACTTGCTATTAAGAGAACTGTACAACAGCTTTTGAGATATATTCTTCCTCCTGACTACATGAAGGTGAAAGCAGGCAGGGAGTGAAGAAAAGTACACTTTCCAAGCTTTGGCATTTTCTTGGTAGGGGAGCAGATTTCAGGACAAGTTGCAAGTGTCTCAGCTCTGTATCTCAGTGTTGCATCCTCAGAGAAAAAATTGGCACGAACAACTCTTGCTGCTTATCTCTGTGTCCCCAGGAGAAATGTAGGAAGGTAGAGGAAGGGAGGACATGTTCCGTTCTGCCCTCTGGCACCATGGGGGTAGTGACCCCCTCTAACTTGGGCTGTGGGAGAAAGCGGCACAGTTTGCTTGAAAGCCAGTTTGCTTGAAAGCCAGTGGAGAAGGAAACTTTCCAGTGAGGAGGTTACATTAGGGAAGAGGAGACTAGACGTCCCCACGACTATATAGGGAACCCAAAGATTGTAAAATCTGCAGAAATCCTGCTAGCCCTTGGTGAAAGGATTTTGATCAGTGGAGGGCAGGGTGATTGCCTTGGGACTGGTTAGAAACCATGGAGCTGGATCTCCCTTTTCTGTCTCCCACTCCTGATTGTCATGAATGGCCATTATGAAGGTCCACTCCCTGATTTCTCACCTATGTGAGCCCAACAGGCAGCAGGGAGCAGGTTGGCAGCTCCCATGAGCTTCAACATACAGCAGAGGTAAAATATCTACTAATTCGCTGGCCTAAGGTTTCATGTCATCATCATCACCTTCCTCCTGTTTGAACAGATTCTGCATGGCAGCTTTAGGGTAAGGATTTTCTCTGCCACTGTCCTACTGTATTTCCCCTGTCCTTTCCCAGTCTCCACCTTCTTTGGCCAATCTCTAGGAGAGACACTTTGCGCATATGTATTTTTCTAACTACAGCACCGTGCAGAATGGATTTTAACCCTGCCTGGCAGATAAAGCCTCTTCTCCTCCAGCAATTCATGTGATGGTTTTCATCTGGCTGTTCTGAGGCACCACTGTCTCTTTTTTATGCTTTTCTTTTGTCCGAGTCTGTTTCTGTGATAACCACTGAAGTTTTCTGGTGAGTCACATCAGTGGCTCTGAAAAAGAGCAAAGCAAACTGAGTTTCTCTTTGGGGGTCAAAAGGGTTCTCTTAGCTCCTTGCAAGTCATTCATGCTGCTCTTGTGTAGGTGCCCTCTGAAATCCTGAGGTCTTGTCAGCAGAAATTGTCCCAGGAAGAACAGTGGGTGTTTAGCACTTCACTTTCTCCCATCTGTTTCTTTTAGAGATGTCAGGTTGCTCTGAGGTGGCTGAACTCATGGAGGAAATGGTGACTGAGTCCACCTTTTATGAAGTCAATGGGAATTGTCTGGGCTCATCCAGGGAGGATGAGCAGGTCAGAGTACCTGCTTGGAAAATAACTTGTTATTTCTTTAGGCTCTAACCTCTCTAAAGGCACACCAGCCAAATGAAGGTTTTTCTCATACTCTGGAGAGCAGAAGTGAGGAATAAGGGACGATTGTATTTTGCACTGGCTGCTCATTGGACACCTTCAGTCTCACAGCTCTTAGCTTTGCTGTAGTAGTGGTGTAGCAAGCCTTTCTCTTCTCAACCAATTTCAGATGCACTGAGGGAGCAATCTTTGGTACCCACTTGCATCCCTGGTTGCCTTCTATTACCCTCCTGTCTCCTGGCCATTTGGATGGCCAAACTGCTGTTCCTGCTGTTATTACCTTTTGGGGTTTTTATTAAGAAAAAATCAAACTTGTAATATACTGAATGAATTTTTCAGCTACCTGGTTGTGTGTGTAATTGAAGGAAGTGTTTAATTTTTGAGCACAGTGGGCTATTCACAGCACTAAAATTAGTTTTGCTTTTGTTAGACCAGAGATCAATTTGCTGTTAACACAGTCAAGGCACAAATCAGTGTTTACATGAGAGATCAAAAATGCATTGATTGACCAAAACCTTCTGTGCCACTGATCACTGGGCAGTGATCTAACTAGTGGTGAAACAAATAACCTATCACAGCATTGGAATTACATGCACGTAGTGGGAAATTCTTTTCTTTTTGTTGTTACAAAAGGACTTGATCACATGCCATTATTCAGGGAGTAGCTGAAATGTCTGCAGGCCTTTGCTCTGTAATCTAAAGAACCCTTTGCTTTTTACTATTGTAGGCTTTGGCAGCTACAAGAAAATGCAAAATAATGGCTGTGCTTGTATCGATTATCATCCTAATTCTGCTTCCGGTGAAGTCCATCACAAACCTGCCACAGCCTCTGGTGGAAGTGAGCGCAGGCTCTGTATAATTGCAGTAACTTTAATACAAATTTACTTACTTGACACTTAAATTCTGCATTCTTGCTGCAGTTTTGCTGTGAGCAGCATTCAATTAACTGACTCCAGGAAAAGGCTGAGACTTCTCATGCTTACCTATACTCCTATTTTTCTCTGGAGGAGTTACAGACCCCAGCCTGGAGTGGGTCCTGTAGCAATTAAGAGCTTTTTTCTGCTTCCCCTGGTCACCTATGTGACTCCTCCAATGTACTCTGTCTTTGTGATGGATGGGCTGCCCACAGCCACTTGCTCATTTTGATGCTCTGTGTGATGTCTCTGCTTCCTGTCTGGCTTCTTATCTCATTATTTATTTCATACCTCTCTACCTTTTCTGATCTTCAGACACTCCAAATTCTCTTTGCTGCCTACTTCTCCTGCTTGGTTTACTCAGTTAAAGGCTCTGCATCTGGTTTTATGGGTCAGAGGGAATGAACAGCCTCTGGTTGAACACCTTCTTCTTCAGGTGAAGAAGGTGATATCTTCTAATAGTTCTAAAGCTGTTAAAGTGCCTTTTATCAGTTCTTTGCATTGTCCAAACACAGTATGTATAGACATTTAGCTTTGCCAATAGGCACCTTCAGCCATAGCTTTAATTCAGTATGCACAAGAGGTGTCACAAGGCCGTAGCTCTATCTAGTCTGTATTCTAGGTTTGTAGGTTTGGTGTAGAAACAGAAATTGAGCAGTTTCTGCCATCTCTTCAAGAGAAGCAGTGTACACCTGGACAACCCTGACGCTGTGTTATAAAGAGGAGCCAGCACCGGGGAAGATAAACCCTTTCCCAGCTGGGACTAAGTGTGTGCCCAGAGCAAAGCCTTTTGGCAATAATCTTGAATTACCTGCTTCCACTGAGAGCCTGAGCAAGGTTAGGACCCCAGGTTAACCTCATATTATACCCTACATGCCTCCATGCATACAGTTTTGCATATACAAATCAGCAACCTATGCTACTTAAAAACTGGCTGCAGCTCACCAGCTGCCTGCCAGTGCAACATCCAGGTTCTGCAGATTGCTGCTAAGGAAAGAAGCAGAGCAATATAGCATAACTGATTTGGCTTTTCCTTCAGAAAAATATCTCTGCCCTAAAAAGCTGGAATGTTTAAAAGCATCATTTGGAAATGTTAATATGGAGAATGCTGAGTACCAAGTGGGTGCAGGCATCCAGATAAGTCTTTAGAAAATGTCTGTCGCAAAAGTGGAGAAGTCTAAAGTTTGTGGTTTAGAACCTATCTGTCCTATTTCACTTCTGATCAGTTGCACTCTGGGCTGATCCCGCCATGTGTTATACCAGTGCACACTGACATACACTTCATGGTAGTCTATGACAACTAATCTAGAGGTACCTTTTCCTTCCTATCCTTTTATTCTCCCCTTGCAGGTGATCAAATGTGTCCCTGCCCATGGCAGGGGGATTGGAACTAGATGACCTTTAAGGTCCCTTGCAAACCATTCTATCCTATTACACATATTCATGTGACAAGATGCTGTTCAAATCTGACTGGAGAAAAGAGTTTGAAAGTGGGTACCAGGGTTACTTGGACAAGTTACAGACAGTTCCTGATTGGTAGCTGATGATGGAGGAGGGTTGTTACGATATGATGACACTCCATAGGGCTCTGTCCCTGCAGAAAACCAGGAAAAGAGGAGAGATCTGCACATGGATGTATGAAACTCTGTGCCTCCATGATCAGCCTTTCTCATGTGTGGCTAAGAAGTTGTACTGAATCCATCCATGCTTAGATCTATGGCAAATGTGATTGTATAAAACACCCAGTGAAATATAAGCCATGAAATAAAATTCAGGAAGTGCCAAAAGACACCAGCTGAAATACTGTGGGAAGGACCTGGCCGCTGGCTGCCTGCACAAAGGAGCAAGGTGAGGGCCTATGGGCTTTCATGAGCACTGGTCCCTGGTTCCTGCTCAGGTGTCTACATGCTTGCAGTTCAGCTCTGTAGAAACTACAGATGCTTCTGTGTTGTTTCAAGAGGAAGTACGTTTTATTCTTCTTTTAAAATTACAGAATCACAGAATGGTTTGGGTTAGAAAGGACCTTAAAGATCACTCACTTCCAAGGCCCTGCCATGGGCAGGGACACCTTCCACTAGACCAGGTTGCTCCAAGCCCCATCCAGCATGGCCTCGAACACCTACAGGGATGGGGCAACCACAACTTCTCTGGGCAAAAATGGGCTACACAATTCATTTAACCTGGCAATTGCATGTAGGCACAGAATTTAATTTGGGAGAACAAACTCCTGGTCACAGTTTTTCCCCCCTCCTAAAGCAGTGTGCTTGAGGACCAGTGTCCCAGCCCTCTCTTTTCCCCAAAGCTCAGGCACCAAGTTGTCTGCAAAGGCTGAGGCTGGAAGCACAGCTGATCATCTTCAGTCTGGAGAAACTTTTCTGGTTGAGACTTTTGTGTTATGTTCAGCTGACAAACAGGAGTTATTGGGAACTCATTTGCATTGCAAGTGTGCATTAAAATGCATGAGGCATGTAAGGCTGGGGCTAGTAGAAGAGAAATGCATGCAATTTGTGGAAACTGTGGATTGTTTTGACTCCTGAATTGGCATATTTATATGCTTCATTGTTCTTAGATTTGGGATTTTGTTTGTCAAATCTTGCATGTGTGACATACATACCATGACAGACTTTTCTGCCCTTTTCTTTCACTGAAGATCTTTCAGTGCAACCAATGTCATAGCATAGCCATGATGACTAGCTAGATGAGCTAAGAGAGATCCCATCCAGCCTGAAACATACTTTTCCAGGAATACACTGGCTAAGATATTTATTAAGAAGTCATCATGCTACAAATCACAGCTGGGGAAAGAATACAAATCCTGTGTGATGTCTCTAACTGAGACAGTATTTTTAATCCTCCTTTCTCAGTTGTCTAAATGCAGTAAAGTTGAAGGCAAGATTAAGGCATGTTATGTGAAGGATCAAAAAGTGTTTCTTGACACATAACATCAAGAGGTGTTTTTGGATTTGGGGATGCCAAATGATTTCCAGCAGAGGTGTAGAACCCTTTGGAAATGTAATACATGCAGACATGTACTGAAAACCAGACAAGCTTGTTCATTGTATTTCTGTTTTGCAGGACACTTGGAGGAATTTATAGATCCTGCAAAAGTTTCAGAATCTTCAGGTGGAAAAAATCACTGCTACGAAGATTTTAACCACCTTTCATATGCTGCTGTATGGGACCAAGGAGTTGCAATGTGTCACAGCATGTAAAATGTTATGTCACTGGTTATATAAATTGTATTTTTTTCAGTCTAATAAATACGTAAGTGAAAGTGTATTTCAAGTGAAAGGTTATATCACAAGTTGGATATTCCCACATAAACGTGATAGATAATACTTTTCTATTAGATGCATTCAGCATTCATGTCAGGGTACAGATCTACTAGACAACCTCCTTTTGAACAAGGCAGAGCAGCCTCACCGCTAACTCCAGAAGTTCTGCAGACCACCACTGTTCAACCATGCTTCTTGCCAAATCACCTGGGTCATTGTCAGGACTGAAACTAGGGTGCCGTGAGGTACATTACATGTCTCTGGTCCTGTACGCAGAATGAGCTTATTGGCAGCGTGAGGGAACCATCAACAGGAAAGAAGAAAGAAATTTAACATCTTGTAGTTTTTAACCTACAGGCAATGGGAAAAGCTGCCAAAGGAAGGATTGAATGACCACTGCTGGTGCTAGACTTGGAATTCAGTAGCTGGGAATATGATAGATGTGTGGGAGCTGTGGATGGATGGAAAAAGGGGGAGCCAAGGAAGTCCTTTTTGTCAGAGCTGCTCTGAATGAGAGGCCAGAAAATTGGCATCTTCTGGCATGACAGAGGTGGTGACAGGAAAGCCCCATTTCTCATGAGGAGTAATACAAAGTGAAGTTGTGCAGCTTCAGGCAAGAGCAAGCTAACCCTGAAAAACAAACCAGGGAAAAAATATAGTGTATTTTTAATGTTTGTGTGGCACTTTTGAAGCTAGAAATTTTTATGAGTGCTAAATATTGTGTTCCCTAATGTGTAAAATGGTGACTAATACTATTATATTCTGTCATACAGAAGCTCTTGGGAAGCAAATTCAATGAGACACAATAAATAACTGTAAAGTAAAGAAAAGGAAGAAGAACAAAACCTTTTTTCCCATTTCACTGAGAATGTGGTGATTGACAGCCAAGTTGCAGAGACATTTTTCTTCCTGGCTTGCGCTGCGGAGCCCAGAGCCAACTCAGGGAGAAGAGGGATGTGAGGGTAAAGGGGTAGTGATGAAATGGGTCCAGCTGTAGATGGGAACTACCCTCAATCTGTGCCAAACTGATGGGTACACATCTGACTTTGTTCCCCTCATCCCTTTCAAACCAGTGAACACAAGCCACATGCCTCTGAACAGTTAACGCAAAACTCTCAGTGGTTTTTTGAGAGCTCATTGGCAGCTTTTCCTACAATAGCTCTGCTTCAAGACTGCTGCTTAGGTAAAGTGGCATCTCTCTGTCACCACTCTCCCAACTCCTGCTGGACATCACTGGTGCCCTGCAGGCAAGGACACAACCCTCTTCCGCTGTGCTAGCATTCATTCTTTCCCTGAGTTTTTGTATCACGCATGTGTGCCACTGTCAAATGAAGTTACTGATCTGTAACCAGTAAGGGAGGCAAGGGGCAGGATCGTGCCTGACCAGACTGCTTGCTGCAGTGAGATGACCGTATTAGTGGCCATGGGAGTGGTCATGGATGCCATTTGTCCCTATGTTAGCAGGTTTTTGCCACAACATCCCATAGTACCCCTACTGGTGCCAAACTGGTGACGTGTGGCTTGGTTGTTAACGGTCAGTTCTGTGGCTGGTACAGTTTAATGTTTTTACCAGTGAGCTGGGCAGGGGGACACACACCCATGACAAGTTCCCAATGGCACTCTGAAGCTGCCAATCTTTGCAGGTCCCAGCTCAGCTGCTTCCAATGCCAGGCACTTGGGGTGAAGCCCCAAACAGGTCACAGCCAGGAACATCCCTGCAGGTCCCACTGGTCACTGCTGTGGCTGCACGAAGGGGCAGGAGGGTGGGAAAACCCCACCAAGTATGAGAGGAAGAAAGCCATGGGAGTTTCCCTAAACCCAGATATAATAAACAGAAATGAATGCAATGTGCCAGGTGAGTGTCATGTGTGCAGCTGTTTCTAGGGGAGTGACTTTTTACTTTTCGCTTTTAATTAGACAGGCTTAAATTAGCAGCATCTACTGTTGATATTCTTCCGTGAACAGCTAAACCACTTTTAATCAGTGGCCTTATTAATATGCAAAAGAGTGATATGTTTTGATTTCAATCTGGAAAGGTTTCCCCCTCCACCACCGAGTTTCCATTTTGGTATCTTCTGCTATAAACTAAGGTGAAATTGCTGTGTTGTGGCCATATAAGAGAGCCCAGCTTATCTGGAGAAAGAGGGAAGACTTGATGGAGAGGTTCAGAAACTCCCATCTGGGTTGGTATTTGTTCTGATGTATGCAACACCCTCCTGTGGGACAGCAGGAGGCTCACCAGTGCTGCTGTGCTTCCTCACAGGGTAATTAAAATAAACGCAATCTAACTCTTCTGCTTCCCAAAGGCACTGGGATTTTTATGAGCTATCTCCTCCCTTCCCAACCTACAGTACTGGACAGGAGGTACAAAGGTTTTTATTCCTTAATTGCTGAATCACTTCACCACTATATTTGCATTACTGCTTTCATACTGCAGATGACTGTTGCTGGTCTGCACATAGAAATATGTCCCCAGAGAGCCTCACGCATCGTGTGGGATTTCACTGGGTCTTGCTAGGAATGTCAGGTCCAAGGGCTGTTTCTTTCCTGTGAAGGTTTTGCACTGATGTGGCAGCAAGCTCCCTTTGTTCATGTCTTTGAAGTGTTAGTTTTTAGAGGGACAAGCATCAAGATGGAACTGGGCCAAAACCGCAAAGTGGGTGGCTGAGGACTAGTTTTGAGCTGTAGAGCATCAGGAGTCTTCTCCCCACCTTGGTACAGCAGGAGGAGGGAGTCATACCTGCCCACTTTGTACCCTTGTAGAGGAGACTCAGGCACCCAGCCCCTTCTCACATTTAATGCCGATTTTAGTAGGAAAAAGTTTCATTTTTTTGTAGGAAAAAGTTTAATTTCAAATTTGGATTTTTTTTCCTTCTGAGAAAAATCCCAGAGTTTGTCACTGTTACCCTGGGTTATGTTCAATAATAGAGTGTCTGACTTTTTAGACTGTTTCCAAATCCAGGTCTTTACTCCTATGAACATGTGGGGAAAAGTGAAATTTTTTCCTGAGCAGATCCAACTATGAGGTTTGGTGGACTCCAGTCATGTGCTTAAATCAGAAGAGACTTGATTCTTCAGATGTAGGTTAAACTGATTCATGTTAGATCTGAACTGAACAGACTGTGAAAAGCAGTGATTTACACAGTGTACATCAGCCAGTCTGGTATTGTTTGCCTTAGGCCAGTTGCGTAATTACAAGTGTTGAGTAACAGGATGTTATCTGATGTTTGTACCGCCTTCCCAGCCAGGTACACCTCCCAGGCAGAGACATGGAGATATAAACTCAAGAAAATAATGGATGTTTTCTCATAATAGAATCAGAAGAGGGCCTTAGTGGGGGGAAAAGTCCCCATGTGCCATAAGCAAGGGGTGATGCCTTCCACAAAAGGAGCTGCCTGTGAGGCCACGAGCCAGGTAGAAAGTCAATCACTGAAGTGAGGTTTTGAATAATCCAGAGACAAGACTGATGGGGACACAGGTGGAATGATGGACAGAGGGACAGGTGCTGTGCGACTGGCATGGGGTTTGTGCTCAGAGCCCACTTAATCTTCAAAAAGCCTTTGAAGAAAGGGACTTTGATTCCTCAACTACTGCTTTAAAGAGCAAGAGTCTTATGATAGAGAGGGGATAACCACAATGACTCTGAATGTCATTTGCTTCAGAGGGTTGGAAGGGCAGACTTTTGACGTGTGTTTTCAGCGTGCCTTTCCTCAACTGCAATTCCTCCTATCTCCAGGGAATTGGAGACCTGTGTGTCCCCGGAAATTAAAACACAAACTGGCTTCAGTAGTATTTCCTGAAATGCATTTTCATCTCATTGGATCTGTCCTAATAGCAGCCCCGAAGCGTCCAAGATTTCATTTTCATCTAGTAGTGATCAAAAGCAACATCAGCAAGGAATAAATACACAAAGCCCTGCTGCAGGGATATTAACTCACATGACAAGGCAGAGTGGTTTCCTTTATTAAAAAAGAAAGCTCATGTGAGAGTTTTCTTGGTCACAGATTGTTTCAGTCACTGTGAATATCTGTAATTTGCAATCTGGTATTTTTCAGGGTCTTGACTTTGAGGCAATAGAGTCTTCAGTGCCTGTTCAGAGCAATGTAGAGACATTCCAGCTGCTCCAGTCAGTGAGCCGGCTTCAATTGGAGCACGGCTCAGATGCCTCTATACAAATGCCCATAGCATGGGGAACAAACAAGAGGAATTAGAGATGTGTGCACATCTTCGGGGGTATGATATCATAGGCATCACAGAACCATGGTGGGATGGCTCCTACGACTGGTGTGTTGGAATGGAAGGTTACAGGCTCTTTAGGAAAGACAGGCCTGGTAGGCAGGGAGGGGGAGCTGCTATTTATGTTAGGGATAGGCTGGAGATTATGGAACTCTGTCTGGGGACACGTGAGAAGTCGAGAGAGAGTTTGTGTGTCAGGGTTAAAGGGAGAACAGCAATGGGAGACATTATTGTGGGGATCTGTTACAGACCGCCTGACCAAGAGGACTCTGTGGATGAAGCGCTCTATAAACAGATAGGAACAGCCT
>JAOEHX010037496.1:14654-29968 GCA_025448015.1 Bolborhynchus lineola
TGGATATGAGGAAGAAATTCTTTAGTGTAAGGGTGGTGAGGCACTGGAATTGGTTGCCCAGGGAAGTTGTGAATGCTTCATCGCTGGCGCTGTTCAAGGCTGGGTTGGGCATAGCCTTGGGTGGCATGGTTTAGTGTGAGGTGTCCCTGCCCATGGCAGGGGGGTTGGAACTGGATGATCTTAAAGTCCTTTCCAACCCATACTATTCTATGATTCTATGGATGAAGCTGCAGCCCTAGTAAAGGTGCCTGACTCTGTGACGTGCCTGGGACATGGGAAGCCAAGGACAGGGTCTGAGTGGTGAGCTTGGCTGCACTTTGCTGGAGGCATTCATGTTGACAGTGTTTGGCTATTGGAAATCTGCTCACTCATCCTGGCAGGGACTGGGAGCCTTTTTGGTGAATGCTTCCCCTTTTCCCCAGTACAAATACAAATTTTGCAAAGGCAAAAAAACCCAACCCCAGCTAGGTGGGCTGCCTTTCAAATGGGTTAAAACAAGCCATCTCCACCCATAGCTGCCCAAGACAGACATCTGTTGCATACCAGAGCAGGGAGAGTTCATTTTGCCTACCTTGGCCCTGGATTATTCTCACTTCAGCACCAGGACATGCACCACCTCCCACTGCACAATCACTGCTGCGTTGCAAGGCAGGGGCATTTCTAGGTTTCTTTTCCCTGACAGCAGATACTTCTTCCTCCATGACAGGATGAATGATGCTGTTCCCTTGGCTGTTGGGAGCAGTCACCAGCTCTGCTTTCCTTTCCTTGACACGGAACATCAAAGGCATTGCCATTTTGAATTCAAGGCTTGAAGACAGCACGCTTTTAATTCAAGCAATAACACTAGAAGGGCTTTTTCAGCAAAGCAGCCACCAGAATGTTACTCACTACTTTTGGGTTTAGACTACCTGAAAGTGAGAAGAAATCAAAAACTACTCCTGCAGGAAAAGAGCTGCCGATTCGCACTAGAGAGTTATCACACACTTGTGGCTGATGTGGGACATGCTGCCATTATGATGGGTCTCCCTGGAGGTCCCTATAGTAGAACAACAACATAAGTTTATTTAGAACAATAAAATAATAAAGTAGGTATGTTGAAATCTAGTGAAGGGAAAGGTTATGGAGTGCAGATCTACTTTCCCTGGACACGCCCTGCAGATGTGTAGCAGCTCCCGGTGCCTGTGTGGATTTTTGTTCTCCAGGAGGCTTCTGCAATGCATCTCCAGATTTGGGGTAATTGCTGGCTGTTACTATGGAAAACAGTACTTTTACATCATAAGAAAATAGTCACATGAAACCACTATAGGTTTTCTATAAAGCTTTTGCCATTTGCAAGCAACAGGGCTGTCAGGTGTACAGGGAGAACAGTGCCTTTTCCTGCTTTATCAACTTTATCTTTTATTATTCATTATCCTTTATTACCTGAGGATGGTGGGCACCTGCTCCTGTTTCACATACCAGGGAATGCTCTGGGGAGGGGAGCTGCTGGGTGGGTGCCCATCACTAACCCCCTCCCATAGACATGTGCCTCAGAAGGGTGAGGTAAAACCTGCCCAAAGTGCTGCCTCCTCAGACCTCCACCAGATCTGGCATCTCTGTGGCAAGGAAATTCAGCCAGAGCTTTGGAAATGAAATGCAGTTTGTAGTGTTAGCAGCCACTTCAGTCCATGACTGCTATTCACATGCAGGAGCTGCCAGCTCTCCTGAAGAGTCAAGGAGGGACATGAGCTACACATCCCAAATGGTAAGGAGACCACGGTGGAAAGAGTTCAGGGTGAGAGACCCCTCTGCAAAGGAAGGAATTAAAACACAGGTTTAGCCATCTTAGTACCCATGCCACTGAAAGCATATGGGGCACAATGTATTTGGATATTGAGGTTTTGACATATGCCAGAGTTCTCCCCTAGAATTGGATTTTTCTTCCTAAACTGCCAGAAGTTTTAGCTGAATCATAGAGATGCCATGCACTCAAAATATTAATACAGACCTCAGGTCTCTTCCCAGTTCTGCTTTTTTGTGCTGTTTCCACCCAGGAATGAACCATCCTGAGCCCCTGCCCTAGACTCTGAGGGACTCTGAGGACAGAGCAGTGAGTGGCACAAAGCTGCGGAACCATGGGGTGGGCTCCTAGCCTTTCTCCAAGCACCCAGCACCTGTGTTCCCTTGGGAGCAGCATTTCCCTGGCATGAAGCAGGCATTGGAGAGCAGCAGGCTATGTTGTTCTACTGGTCTCTGTAGCAGTGAGAGCTGCATACATTAAGCTTATGTGTGTGGACAGCATCTTTCGCCTAATGAATGGCTGGGGGACCAGATCTAATCAAATGCAATGTAAAAAGTCATTTATTGATGCACATGTGGTCAGTCTTATTAAAGAGGCAACTGTTTGTCAAAGCAGCGTTAAATTTTTATGATGTCCTATATACATAAAGATAAGGAGTATGATACAGTGAAGTCTTCGTTGCTTTGGCTTTTAAGCAGAGAGAATCTCCTTTGAGGATGGGTTATAAAACTTCTCTGAGTAGTTTATATGCTCTTGAGACACTATTTAGTTACTCTCTACTGTTATTTCTATCAACCTTTGAGTGGAATGGTTCTTTAGCCTTGCTTTGTGACTTTTATGCCATTTGTGGTGCCACTTCATTGTACAATAGGGATGTTTTGGCTCCTTTTACATGCATGTTTGAGGCCTGCCTGTATAATGGGAGGACTCTGATTTTTCTAAAAATGCATGTCTAGTATATACACTTGCATTACACTGTCAATCATTTACTACAGGGCGACAAAGCTGGGCATTACCAAGCATGCCACGCTGCAACTGCTCTGCGGCAATGCACACAGGCCTACAGAAATCAAGAGCTGAGGGACTTTGGTGTCTCTAATGCTCAAGACCAACTGCTTCACCCACAGCAAGATCATGTCCACTCGGTGCCATCAGCTGAGCGGTGCTGGCTCTCCAACTCCTGGCTTTGCTATGTCCTCGCTTGCGGGTGGCTGCTGGTGGGATGGGTAGCTGTGGTGAGGCAAACCAGCTTCACAGCCTTAATGCTGACTTCAGGGATGCAATCTCTTTCCTTCCCAACTCCTTTTTGTCTTTATTTTATTTTCCCTTTCTTTCTGCTTTCCTGCTCTCTTTGCCACTGGCCATCTTTTTGCCATGTGCTGGATAAAGTTCAAGTCCCACAGATACTTTCAAAGTACCAAGCACAGAATAGCAAGAGCTTCATATCTTATTTAATCTGATCAGCCTTCCTATCCAAATCCTATGTTGGTTTTTAAAGCAGAGGCTGTGAACAAGCCCCTCTTCTTCCTCCTCAGTGTCACCTCTTGTTCACTGTGCTGTGATGCCTAAAGACTATTTCTGTATTTTCTCCCTCGTGTTGAGATATTTTTTTAAAACTGAAATAAAACATGACTCAGGTTTGTGGGTACCAAAATTCAGTCCCACCTACTGTTTGCCTTGCAATGCTGCCTTAAATATAATTTGAATTTCATATTAGTTGTTTGCCAAAGAGGAAGCGCAATTAAAGAGACGAGAAAGAAACCGATTAATGGCCCGTTTCATGAGGAACACCATGATAACAAGCAGTGTGCGTGCAAACACGGAAAGTGAGAGATGCTGAGCCCTGCTGTGCCTGTCAGCTTGGCTTCTGCATGCAGGGGAAAGGAGAGCAAAATTTGCAATGATGCTACTCTCTGAAGTGCTGTGTGCACTGCTGATGAGCCTGGGAAGGAAACAAAGACGGCCATTCAAAGTCATTGAAGAACAGCTGTAGTACTAAGTGTCTGCACTGAGAAAATAAACCCATCAGAATTAGATTTTAAAGGGTTCAAGGGTGAAATTAAATATTTGCTTAAATACAGAAAGTACTTTCAGAATAACAACCCTTTAACCATTTTAAAAAAAAAGTCTCACAGGAGATCACAGCCCAGCATTTGAGCTTTGACACACGTCACTCTTTTTCCCCACCGCTGAGCAGTGTTTTATTAAGATCATAAAATTAGGCCTTTCAGCAATTCTAATGGGGTATTTTTGGAAATAAAATACCATTTTTTATAATAGTACACGAGTAGGAGAAAGGCTCTGGGAAGCACTGGAAAACTCTCCTAGTGTACCCACAGACTGCATGGGCACCCCATTTGAGGGGCTACCCAGAAACCCAGGGAGCCCCTGTTCTTCCAGCTCAACAGCCAGAACTGGGGCTGACATGAACATGAACTGTAGGAGCTTACTTAAGAATAACACTCAGACAAATGTAAAACCCGTATTGAACTATTTATTTTGTGTATTCAGCTTTCACTGCACTGTATCCTAAAATCAAGTACTTCTAACTGCTGAAAGGAACAAACAGAAATTGCTCCCATCACCTGAAGGTGAGGGTCAGCTGTTCAGCCTGTGATCCACCTCATGGGATGACACCACCAGATTCCTTCATGACAAGCAGGGGTGCTTGATTTTTAGTAGCAGTGCTACATCATGACATGGAAAATAGTTTCGAAATTGCTTTAGAAGGGCATAAGTTGGGATGCCCCATTCCTGAAAGTGTTCAAGGCCAGGCTGGACAGGACTTTGAGCAACCTGGTCTAGTGGCAGGGGTATGGAACTAGATGAGCTTTAAGGTCCCTTCCAACCCAAACCGCTCTATGGTTCTATGAGCCTATGATAAAATGTGATGGGTCCAAGTTAGAAACAGGGAATAAAATAAATGCCCCCAAAAAGTACCTCTGAAGTGTGATGTTCCCAAGAAATTTGCTAACGAAGGGAAGTGAGAATGATCTGCCTCCACATATCATACTTGGAGAAGCATGGGGATAGTTTATTAGGTCAGCCTGCAGTGGATATTAAGCATTAACCTATTTCAAATGTTATGCATATTTACCCACAGAAACTGAATAGGTCAAACAGATTTCTGGCTTACAACAGAAGACAAAACAGTGTCTTGTTCTATATGTGAATAGCTGCTCATATAAATCAGGGGGTATGTGTGTGCAAGGACTATTGGTATTATTTTGTTGTTGCCCCCAGTTTCTAAAGAATATGTTACTCCATGAAACAAACCCCGGAGTGAAAGTTATCAAGCTTTAAAACAAGGTTATAATGAACAATGAGACTATTACACACAGTACACAGTTTGTGCTAGAAGAGAACAAGTTTAATAAAACAGACTTGCTTGTTGGGTTGACAAATTCATACTCCTCCTTGCCTTAGTGCCCAAAATAGAAACACGGTCTTGCTTTTCCTCTAGTCAATGAAAAAAAGCCAATGCTAGCCTGCATCAACAGGTTGTCCTCTCCTAATGTACGTATGAGCCCCTCATGCATCTCTTAACATTGTTAATAGTGTTGGTTGTGGGCTTTTTTGCTATGAAAGGAATTTAGGGTTACTTCTGTAGGAAGCCCACATGAACAGAAATATTAGGATGTGTCCAATAAACCACCTTTGTCTCCTTTCATTGGCGTTCCCATGCTATTTCTGATCTTGTGTATGCCCTGACTCTCCCTTATGTTTATCTCCCTGCCAGTAATCATACATCCAGGATGGCATGTAAGTAACTTCTACTGCCAGCTTCAGTCAAACAGATGAGTTAGGATGATGAAGAAAACCTTCAAAAAAACCCTCATCAGTTCAATGTTACCTTGATCGTCTGCTCTCTGCATTTCCCCTCTTTGCTTTACACATCCAGTGTTCTAAGTCATACGAGGAAACAGCCAAACCCTAACAGCTTAGCCAGTCTATCTTGGGGGGTGGGAAGAAGGGAAAACCCACCAGAGAAAAGCCCATGCTGAGTCCAAGAGCAGATGGCTGCTTTCAGAAATCAAAACTCAACAGCATTTAAGTTTGACTTAAGGGACTGTACATGGCCACCAGCTTTGTGCTGACTTCCATAAACATAACATGGGCTTTGGGTGAAAAGCACTTCACTTCCCTCAAACTAACATCTCATACTGCTGTTATTGTACACAGGAGGAGGCAGGGAATAGCCTGCACTTCAGACCTGAAACACATGACACATGTTACAGGGCCACTCTGGACGAGGTCATTCTGAGTGTTCTTTGCTGTCTTTCTACACCCGATGATTTCTGATGGGTTGCTTAAACAATGCAAAATCAAAAATTTTCTTTATTTTAAGGACAGCAGCTACTGTACCAGTTCTGAATAACCCCACTGCTTAGTTTTGATGCTTTTCACTCATCAGAATACACCTTGGGTTGCTTTAGTGTCATTTCCAAGGAGTCTGGCTTCTTTCTTGGTATGTACTGCATCTTTTACAGAGAACATGCCATTATGTGTCTAGGTAGAGAACGATCACAACTAGTCACAGGCAACAACCAAAGACACAACTGTCAGGGAGAACTACACATGGAGCATGCAGAAGCTTTTTTTTAACTCTTTGCCATGGCTGAATAAAAGTTTCCTGTTCCTTAATATCCACATGGCATGCAAACAGGCAGTGACCATTTTGCTGACTGTACTGCTCTATGCTTTGCACTGCACAGCAAGGTAGGGTCTTGGAGCCAGACCCACAGAGATATTTAGGGGCCTAACTTCTATTTCAGAGTTCAGAGGGAGGCCGGTGCCTAAATAGGAGTTGAGCACCTGATTACCTTTGCAGGTCTGGGCTTGGGCACGCCGGCATGCTGCATAAGCCGTGGGAAGCTCCGCTGCTCTCCATCTGGCAGTTGAACTGTGGTGCGGTGCGACCCTGGTGTTGTGAAGTAGCCGTTCTCTGACTGGTGACGGCCTGATTCACAACACCAGCTGCTGCACGGCACCAGAGCGGGGCCCCCTGCCAGACTTCTCAGTGCTCAGCCTTCCACTGGGATCCATCTTCCATAGTGCTGTGTGCTGGAAAGCAAGGTGACAGGGTTAGGTCCATCGGTACCACAGGCTATGTATACCCCTGACTGTTTAAAATACAGAAGTGCTAAGGATGTATGTCTCCAAAGGGAAAAAAAACATAAAGAAATAAAAGTGGCAAACTGGCTCAGTGCTCAACATATACTGCTTTGCGGAGGTGACCCTTGCAGCACCATGCTGGTAACGTGTACAGCTGTGCTCCTGCTGTTCGTTTCCTGTGCTCATCTCAGGAGGATTAGAGGCTGGCAGGCAGCAGAAGCAACCTAGAAACTCAGCCAAGCCCTCAGAAACATGGGAGAAACAGACTGCTTTCTCACAGACCACAGCACATTGTAAGAAGGAGAGCAGTGCCCCACGTGGCTTCCCAAGCACGACACCACCATTGTCTCTCCTGCCTGTGTCCTGTCTGCTCCTCTGAGGTAGGTGAGACACCAGAGCATGTGTGGTCTGTTCCCAGAAGCTGCCCCATGTGTTGACATTCAGAAAGGTACCCCCACCCCACAGAAATGCTGCGGGGAGGCATGAATGTCCCAGTATGCAGAGAGCCCTTCATTCCTCTGTGATGTGGCCATCCCTCAAGGAGCTCATGGAACCTCAGGGATACAACTCCGATGCTCACTGGGAAAGCTGATCTTTAAAACTACACAGGGAGTTACAGATCTGGGACTATGAGGGAAAAAGTAGTCTCCCTCTCCTGGGCAGGGACGATGCTTGTGCAGCACAAGAGCTCAGTGTCGCAGTGCTGGAGCACTACAGGAATGGCCTGGGAGAGGACATGGGTCCAGCAGACATAAAAAGTTGGAAACAGCCATTGCTTCTCCCCAGTTTTGTGCATAATGGTGCGCTGGTGGTACAGTGACTCACTTGGTTGGGTTATTCTTAAGGTTTTTCCAACAACTCCTTATTGGGCTAATTTATCTAGGCACATGCAAAAAAAAAAAAAAATGCAAATAATCATCTTCATCCCATGTATTCTAGACTTACCTCAGCAACCAAAACTCACAAGGAAGCAGAATTTCTGTGAATCAGCTCAGTACTCTCCCTGGGATGAGGACCCACTGCAGGAGTCCTTATGCAAACCGGAGAGAAAGCAATGTGAGCCTAGGAGAGCTCCAGGGAGAAACTGCTATTTCTTAACAGTTTTCCTGAAATGGGTTAGATGAGGAGGCAAAAATTCTCACCCTGCTGATGAAGAAAGTGTCCCCCAGCCCCATCCACATGCCCACTGCCCAATTCAATCCAAAGGAAACTTCAAACGTTGTTTTTCCCCTTCAGGGAAGGAAGATGTTGTCACGTTTAGTCCCTGGGCAGAAGAGTGATTAACATATCACTAACAGATGATACCCCGGAGAGACAGGTTATGCAATTGAGATGATGTAGGAAATGGAGCTAAGTTTCTTGACATCTGCACGTATGCACATTTGTAAAGCCTCAGTCATGTTGTACTAATAAAGCTTTTATTTAAAGAGCAATTTCCAGAATTTTAACACATTGAAAAAAAGCCAATGCTATTTATATTTTATGCGTATCTATTATTCAGCCTTCAACCCTGAAAGGAAGAACCTGAAAGCTGAACTTGGCTGGTGCTGATCAGTGGTGACATGATAATGCAGGATCAAGGTGAAACCTCTCCCCTGAGCAGACCTTTCACATGTGTGGTAGCACTGAGCGCACCTGACAAAGCACATTGTGTCACACACAGACTAATGCCAAACACTTTTTGTACATTCTCTGTTCCCTGTGAACACTAAAGTCTGTGCTGCTACTGTGGGTGGGAGAAGAAAACCAAATGACACCAGCCTTTTTCAAGGTTGTTTAAATTCTTCTGAAGTCTTTCATGCAATCTGCACTCAAGTGTATCAGACTACTTAAAATAAGCAGGCTACTGTATATGTACTGCTTGCTCCCTGGAAGAAGTCAATTTAAAAGCCTCTCCAAGTAAAAAGCAGTACTATATGTTGTACAAGCAAGAAATGAACCCTTAATGTACTTCCTATTCCCTTAATGTACCAGAGATGGAGGTTGGTTTTCTGCCTCTTTACCGCTTTGGTCAAATAGTCCAACAGTCCAACAGTCTTACAGTATGTCTCAGCTGAAATTTTAATATTCTATCATTTTTACTTAGTGTGATTTTATTCAATCATCTACTGGCAACGGCTTTCATATTCTGTAACACTACGTGATTTGAAGGCTTTCTTACGATTTCAGCTAGGTTATACATATGGAAGTGTGCAGTCATCTCCTGAACAGCTGAATAACCAGCAGCTAGGGAACTGCATTCCCCCACGCCGTCTGGCTGGCTGGGTCTAGAAGCCCTGAGGAAAACCACCAAAACAAATATTTACTTTAGGATGACACTAGTGCATTACAAGAAGACTCTCATCTCCTACAAAGAGGAAAATAAACTTCTCAGTTTGGGGACAGAGGGAGTAAACAACAATACAACCCCCACCCAGTAATGCAGATAATCCTGCCTAGGAATTAGCTTATACATAGATATGACTGATATGCAGAAACAGTAAAGTGCAATGAGAAACTATGCCAACAAGCTGGGTTCTGTATGCTGTGTTTCCAGGCAGTGATCAGGACTTAGTCATGGGGTCAGCACAGGACTTGGGACATCAACTTCAACCCCACCCTGCAAAGTTATTACCACCCTTAATATCCCATGCAAATAGATTTCCTTGCTTTGGTCACAGCAATCTATTAATTCAGCCCTCTTCTCTGGTACATCTTTATCCTCTTCAGATTAATCCTGCCAAATTCCTTGGCTGGAGTACATGTCACACAGCATATAATATCCAACAATGTAATTTTGCTAATCCTGTTTTATCAGCTTTGTTGCCCTGTCTGGTCAATCCAATAGCAAAAAACTGCACATAAAGTTTTTGCTAAGATCTCCCCCTCTTTTGCCCCCTTCCCTCCCCTCTTTTGTACGGTTTCAATTAAATGGTTTGAGAGCAGAACATAACATTTGGATATCTGCCAATGTCCTTCAGAAGAAGAATGTCAAGGCACTTAATTATATAGGTCTCACAATTCTTTCAGGCACTCCACCTACCCAGTCAGCTGAATTTACTAAATGCAAGTGTAAAAAAATCAGCTCAAATCTCTTTTTAAAATGCTCTCTATGCATTAAGGATTTGAAGATGGATGAATAGTGATGTAGTTATCTCACATTATCTTACTAAAAGATTAAACAAATGAGTAAAGGCTATCTCATTAACAGTTCTTTGTTGTCTTGTTTACTGTTTAGCGGACTTATTATTAACATTAATTATTAGAAGAGGTACATCAATTGTTGCGATAACCTTTTTCAAGCCTAGCAAACTGACTGCTAAACAGAAAAGAGATCACATTTATCAGAAAGGATTTGCATGGATGGAATGAAGAAAAAGACCACTGAAATCTTGGATGTTGTTCTAAGACAGCAAAGACCCAGAGCTGCTTGTTAATTCTGGCATCAACAGAGCATCCTGCTCAAGACCTTTAGACCGCGAATAAAAGGGTAAGTAAATTCTGAGCTTAACTCCACAAGACTTGCTTACCCAGCTTTAAGTGGCAAGATGTGAACAAAGGGATCCCTACTTCCTCTGGTGCTCACCAGGCTGTATGTATTACACTAATTACTTGAACACAGGTTAACAGCTCTTTCTCTCCCTCGTCATCAGCGCAGTACAAGTGCAGTACATAGACTTGTATAAGTAAACGTAGACTGTAGCACTGATTTCAGGTTCCTCTATCAGTGCACTGCTAGAGCTGATGACTGCTTCCGGTGAAGGGCATTTTTACACTGTGACAAGATATTACAGCTTGGTCTCCCCCCTCTTCCTTCCTCTGATTCCTTTTTCTTTTTGAGAAACTCAGTCCCAGGTGGAGATCCCCTCTGCCTGAACAGAGATTCAGTGTTCTACCAGCATTTTAAACACACCCTATATTTCAGCAGCTCTGGCAGGAATTAGAAGATCAGTAGTAGCACATCCATTATTTAAAATACTGAGAGGAAGAAGGCTGAGTCACTAAACTGGATCTGTCACCCCGACACTGTTTCTCAGCCTAAATACAAGTGCCAGCCTGTGCCCAAGAATGAAATGAACCTTTTCAAAAGGACCCTGAGCCAAATCCAGGTCTTGTAAGATTATAAACAAATAGAAATAAGGGCAGCTAAGCTCAGCACTTTCTGCAGGTGCTTCCACAGCTACACACTCTGAGAGTGAATGTGCAGATTCTTCCCTATGCCAGCCAGATTTTAAAGTAAGAGCCCTTTCAGTTTCTGAATGCTGCCCTGCGATGGCCAACACCATGCTCAGCATCCCCAGGAGCCTTCCTCCTTGCCCCACCACCCACTGTAGCTCACCAGCACCTTCCCCTTGCCGCCTCTTGCAGCACATCAACTCTGCCTGGATCTCCCTGCTAATTAAAATCTGAAACAATTAAGCTATTTGCCAAATTAGCAATTCTGGCCCCACAGCCTCCTAGCCGGAGAGAGGTCCACCAGGACGGTGTAGCCTGTTACCTCAGCATGAATTTATGCTGACAGGACAGTCCATCCATGTTCATGTCTTTAGACAGCTGTGCTTACCTAGAAGAACATAAACATCCCTGAACTTGTCTACTGGATAAAAGGAAGCATCAGTTTCCTATTGCACTTCCTCCTACAAGATCAATCATACAAACGGGCTAGACACAGCATCCCTATGTTTGTAATTAATCTCATAAAGGAGTAACATCTCACAGTCAGTTGCTATATTTGTATGCAACCGTCCTGCAAGAGAGGGAGTAGAAGAAAAAAACAAAAGCCAGTAGCAGAATAATTATCAGCTGATCCCTTAATAAAGGCTCATATGTTGCTATATATGCACAGCAAGATGCTTTTTTAGTGAGCTGATTCTCTGTTGGGAAAATAACCTTGTAATCACTGTCGATCATTATCACTGGGGACATCAGGATTGCTTTTAGATGTCCTGAGGAACTTTGTTTCATCATGGGTGTAGTTTTAAGTTCAGTCAGCCATGCAGTATCTCTCTCACTTCCCCCCCTTTCCACCCCTGGCTCCCGGAGGTATGGGGAGGAGAATCTAAAGAATGTAATTCCCATGGGTTGAGATAAGAACAGTCCAGTAACTAAGGTATAACACAAACCACTGCTGCTACCACCAATAATAATAAGAGAAATAACAAGGGAGGAGAATACAACCGCTCACCACCTGCTGACTGATACTCAGCCCAACCTGAGCAGTGATCTGGCCCTTCCGGGTAACTCCCCCCAGTTTATGTAGTGGGCATGATGTGCTGTGGTATGGAATACCTCTTTGGTCAGTTTGGGTCAGGTGTCCTGTCTCTGCTTTCTCCCAGCTTCATCTCCTCCCTGGAAGAGCACGAGGACTCAGAAAATCCTTGGTCATAGTAAACGTTACTGAGCAGCAACTAAAAAGATCATTGTTATCAGCGCTGTTCCCAGGCTGAAAGTCAAAAACACAGCACTGCCCCAGCTACTGCTACTGCTGAACCCACGACAACAGGGGAAATTTAAAAGAATTTTTCATTCTTTTTTCTGGCGTTTTCACCTGAACAATACATGAATACTTCAAATTTATCTTCCAGATGCTTGACTGTCTCTTGCTAAGTGTTACCAATTGCAGACAACAAAACTGAATACCACAGTTTGTACGCTTCCCTGTCTGCACACAGGAGACTGCTTTCCACCAATGCATCTCTTCATGAAGGATGTCTCATTCATGTTTTCCTGACTGTGTATGGGAATGTTTAAAATCTAGAATAAGGAAATATTTGTTAATAATCAAATCTCCACAACACAACCCACTAGATCATCTACTTCATGAAGAAGTATTTCTTGCTCTTTGAAGGAAAAAGTTACTGCCCTTCTGAGGTTGATCAAGACTCAAACTAGTGGGCAGAAGGACTCAAAAGCAGAGTGCTTAAAAATGGAAAATAAGCACTCACTCTTCAGCATTTCCTAGGACCCAGGCCTGACTCTTGTTACTGGTTTAGATCTGTCCAGTTCATTGCACAAAATACATTGAGCTCACTGACATTTATATTGGGCCAGCATATTCTTTACAACAAGAAAATAAATAGTCTCTGAGACATATTTAGATGAAACTTACACTTCTGATGGGCACTGTACTAGTCTAGGATGTTGCTGTCCATCTTGTTTTAAAGGAATAACAAAGGTTTGCTTGCTGAATGCAATAATGAGACAAGTCAGGGCCTTTTCCGAATTATTCAAGTAGCAGCAGGACAGGGCTGCTGCCATTCATGACAGAGCTCAATTGGTGGTACTTCACAGGCTTGGAGATTAGGGTCTAATACTTAAGTGATCAAATATTCAGCAGCACTGAAGTGTACATGTCTCAGAAGAGGACTCCCCACCCCATTTTAGGAAACTAATTTACAACAATAGAGAACAGTGCAAGTAAAAGAGTACTTTAAAAGAAAATGCAGGCGTGGTATTATCTACTTGACTGCTAACACTACTGCCACATCAGCAGGGCCTGTGAAGACTTGGAGGTGTCCTTCTGCCCACCAGCATCCCAGTGTTGGAGTAGATAACAACATGGTCCTTGCTAAATGCTCTGCTTCGCTACAGGCTCTTTTTGGACAGAGTCTGAATGTTTTTATTTTGTACTATTCCTTTCTATTTTAAACATCTTTTAGTTCTAGAAAAATTAAAGTTTTGCATCAAATGAAAAAGGATCTCAAATATGTACAAAAAACTTAAGTGTACCATTTTCTTTCAGTGTACTTCCATAATACAGCCTTCATGTAGATATCCAGATATGATTTTCATAAAGCATAAAGAACTGGATGCCAACACATCCATTTTAGAAACACTTTATGGGGAAAATACTCGCATCTACGTGATAATGAGCTGGCTTTCACCTGGGAAATCTATGGCCCATTACCAGATTGCCTGTTCATTGTTTAGAGGATGCTTGCATCACCCTGGATGCCTCTTCTCTGCCCCTCCTTTATCCTGGATGAAAAACGTAAAGGTGCAGCAATTCAGTAAGAAGCATCCCACCTAACCCATCTTCTGTATTCCAGCACAACTGAGCATCATGCTCACTGATGGAGGAGGCTACTATTCCTTGCTTTTCCTGCTTTGCTCAGTCTCTGGGTTTTGACAGTCCTGGGTGAAAAAAAAAATAGTATGAGTTGCTTGCTCTCTTTAAAGATACTGTTCTTAAGAATTGATCACTAAAATTAAGGCACTGTTCAAATGTTTGGTGTTAATAAGGTGCAGAGAAGATACAGTCTGGCCATAAGCCACTGAATATTGAATACAAGCTTGGCAAGTATTCAACTAAAGGACAAATTGTAAGCCTAAGGTTAGGTATTGAGTGCTAACGTACGCCTTCTCTCTGTACCTGTTTAACAGGGGACTTCAAGACGCTTGGCTGACTTAATGTCTTGCCAATTGCTTTCAGGCTGCAAATCTTAGAAGATGAGATTTTTCTCAGCACTTGACTTTTCTACCTGAAACCTAGAGAGCTCAGAGGAGCAGATGGAATGGAGGTGAAGTAACCCATTCAAAATGATAATACACTCACAGCACGTTCAGAGTAAAACTTGAATAGAGTGCAAAAGGAAGGGAATTTTCCTATTCCTATGTCCTCCATATCCATGTGACCATCACTGTCCTTTGCTCCTATGTTTACTGCTCTCAAGTGAGGAAGACCAAAAAATGCAAATCATTCTCCAGGCTGCACTACTTGCTCAATCTTGATCATGGAAATGAGGGTCCTTCTCCTCATCTCTCTTCCTTAACAAAACTGAAAACTAATATTAATGACAGTTCTCCCCCCCTGCCCTCATCCAAATGCCTCAGGTACTTCCAACTCTTGTCCACCATATCTTTAACACCCAAGTTGTAGTCTGGGGATAGGGAAAGCCAACATAACATGATGGCAGGGCTAACAAGTGCTCTAATAAAGCTGTAGGAACTGGAGATTTTCTTCAGGGCCTCTTCTATGGGAACACTGCTACAGTCTTCAGTGGATGGGAAGGATATTCAGCATTTAGGACAGGATCTCAGAGACGCAAAGACTTGTGGTCAATGGCTCAATGTCCAGCTGGAGACCAGTAACAAGTGGAGTCCCTCAGGGATCGGTGCTGGGACTGGTCTTGTTCAACATCTTTGTTGGTGACGTGGACAGTGGGATTGAGTGCACCCTCAGCAACTTTGCCGATGGCACCAAGCTGGGTGGTCTGGATGATACACTAGAGGGAAGGAATGCCATCCAGAGGGACCTTGACACACTTGTGAGGTGGGTTGATGCCCACCTGATGAAGTTGAACCATGACAAGTGCAAGGTCCTACACCTGGGTCAGAGCAATCCCAGGCACAGCTACAGGTTTGGCAGAGAAGAGATTCAGAGCAGCCCTGTGGAGAAGGACTTGGGGGTGTTGGTTGATGGAAAAATGAACATGAGCCG
>JAOEHX010037502.1:0-31052 GCA_025448015.1 Bolborhynchus lineola
GGTAAAACCCACAGGCTTTGGAGTGTGACCCTGCAGAAATCTGCTTTGGAATCTGAGAACTCATAATATGACCCTTGTCATAATTGAAATAAAGTGCAGATATAAAAATTGGCTAGACAACAGTTATCAAACCACGGAAATGGTGTAAAGAGTAGTCAAAACTGTGCTGATTTATCAAGAAGGAACTAAGTGTGACTCAGTCATTCTATCAGACTTCCCTACTCTGCTAAATCATAATGCATACTGATTTCTCCACCCCCAAATTGTCACAATTAAAGTACACCGCTACAGCCACTGCATAGTACATACTAGAAGGGAGAAACGTTCCAAAAAAAACGCCGTACCTTGTTGATTAACAGTGGCAGATTTCACTTTGCGCTTAACTTGCTTCTCTTTCTCAGGATTTTCTCTTGTGGAGTTATTCCTAGTGTGATGACTGTAATCAGATTGAGTAGGGACTGATACAATATTCTGGTTCTTGGAATGTTTGGTTGAATTCTCCAGTACTAGAAGGACAACAAGAAACAAAATAAATGTTGTTCTAGTCAAGTAGTTTATGCCACAATCATTCAGTGATCTTGAAATTTCCTCTTAAGAACCTCAAAGGCCCTGCAGCTTGAAAACAGAACCAGTCTTAACTGAGACGAATACACTAGGTTTCCAGAAAGCAAGTTTTATATTTAAAAACATTCAGAGTTTAAAAGACCCCAGCAAAACAACCCCTGAAACAGTGAAAAACCCCAACTTGCCTGACTTTCCTGGCCCTGCAGTAGTATTAGACTTTGTAATGAAAGGCTTTATTGTTAAAGGCTTTGCTCCTGAAGAAGTAGACGGTTGCTCTGTAACAGCCACTTCTGTTGTTCCCCTATTGCTTCTAGTCCGCACAAGGGAAGAGGTTTCAGCTGCTTTTCCATTTATCTGAGGTGGAGCATGTCTCAGTGCTGTTGACCGTGCAGGTGCAGAAGATGAAGAGGCGGCAGCAGTTTCTGCTTTAAGCTGAGGTTTTATGAATCTCCTCTTTCTTTCAGGGCTGCAAAAGGAGCAACAATTTGCATCCTGGATGACCAGTTCTTTACTCACACATCTGAGACTGTGGGGGTAAACCAATCATCTTTTTATGAAGTAAGTTCAAAATATGACATTTACTGTGGAAATTCATGTAGTTAGCCTCCAAAAGGTGAACCTTTACAATAAATGCTAGTTACATGACAAAGCATGATGCCATAACTACCCTAACGATGCTGGTTTACTGTATGTGTTTAGCACTTATTTGAATTTTAAGCAGTTACACTAGGATAGCTCTATGTAAAGATTTAAACTCTTCCACATCATAAGGACTTGCATGTCAAAGCTACCATTCTCCAATATAGCGAACAGTAAAGGAACTACTGAGAAAAAAAAAAAACAACCCACACTAAGTTCTACTGTTTAGTATGTCAAGCTTGTACAGCATTTCATGAGCGCTTTACAGGAATTAATGTACCTGGATGCAACACTACTGGAAACCGAGCTGCTTCTACTTCTTTTTTTCCTTCTTTTCTTTATTGTGTTTCTTTTATGAAAGCGTAGGGCAGATTTATAATCCGATAAAATAGAACTTATGTGTTCTTCAAAGAAAGCAGACAGGCGCAAACTCATGCTGTAGATCTGAAAAAGAAAAGCCAGTAAACAAGCAAGTTGTAAACTTTTCCAAAGCATCATTGTACTTATTTACAAATTGAGCAATAGCTACAAAAGCAAACCGATTCAGAAATGTTTTAAGGATATGTATAGTCTGTCTCAACAAATTTACACTAATCCATGAGTAGGTTTAATTATTTTCATGTCTTTGACAAGTGTGTTACAACTGAAGATTACACAGGAGTTAAAATTAGAAAAGCCACCTTTTCAAGTGTCCCCTTCCATCTGCCTTTCCAGAAAGCATCCCTTTCTAGCTTCAGCAGAAACCACAAAGAGAGATCCTTAACTGAATTTTCCTGTATCATACCAAGGGTGAAGAATCTGATTTTCTTCTGTATTAAATCGTATCTTTATATACTGTATTTGAGCACTGGTCTATTCCTTTGCAACAGGTTCAAGGCATGTATTAGAATTATGTAGGTGCTGATTCTTAGGCAGCCCCAACAGCGAGTGGGAGTGTCTACTACGGGCTGAAGAGAGATCAATCACTGATCAGTCCTTCCTGCTAGTCACCTACTTATGAAGGAAATTCGTCCCTACATTTTAAGTCAATGAAGTCCTGATGGTTAACTTTCTATTCAGAACAGCCGAACACAAAAGCTGCTAATAATTCCAGTTTAAGTAACGCACATTACCAGAAGAAAAGCTACACAGAAGCCATGAACATGGGCACACATTTGTAACTTTCATTGCTTACAGATACTGTACCTACAAGTCAATTTTAGAGAAAAGCATTATTAACTCTACTACTGGCAGGGCACTTCAGTATTAGGAAGAATGTAACCAGTTCTGTTTCCCAGAAATTCAATGTATTTCATTACAATCTCACTGCACACTGATGAGCAGCACAGAACCTAATTATCCCCTATTCCCTATACCTGTGTATTTTGGTCTGGGGCAACCTCCAAAGCAAAGGAGTTTCTGGTTTCATATATGTGTTTTCAAAACCTAGTTTCCTCACAAAAACACCATTTAAATTCCACTACTGTACTTACAATTATGTTTCTACAGATCTGTCTTTTAATCTAGATCTCCCTTAGCATCCACTTTCAAGTACTCCTTTTTGAACCACACTTGCAGAACATCAGAACTTCAGGCATTTAAACAGCACACACTCCTCTAAAACCCAAAACTATACTAATTCCTCAGAACTATTCTTGTTTGAAGGTAAGAAATATTGAAAGTTGTTTTTAAAGTAATCTCTCTGTTAACAGTGTCTCTCTCTTTCTTTTTTTTGTCCTGTATTTTTCAGATGTAAGTATTTCTTCAAACAACAAAAAGAAAGAAAAAGTCTTACCCTTGATCTTTTACTTGGTGTATAGGCCTTGGAATTGCTGAAAATAAGTCTCACATCTTTACATAACTCCATCGGTGACTCATAGTTGCCAGCTTCCAGTGTTTCTCTAACAGTAGAAAAATCCATAGGAGTGTCGATAATGTCTCTGTAATCCTGTTAACAAATAGCAAAGCCATGTATTACAAGCTTTCTCCCCCCCACCATGAGTCTTAATGTAACATTTTCATTAGGATGCATTTGACAAACCTGCTCAAAGCAAACGTCTTCTTTAAATAGACATGGAGGGCAATTTGCTCCTTTCCAATCACACACAGTGAAACTCCTCAACAAGATCAAAGACAGAAGTTAACTGATACGAGATTTAATTAACTTTTAAAATGGATTTACTGAAATACAGAGCTCAAAATTTGCATCCTAAGGGTTGTATTACTGACATACACTCATGAAGATACCTGTGATATGAAAGCATGACTACAAGCTTTCTGGGTAGCTTAACAGCTCAAACTTGGTACTAAGCCTATCATTGTTTTTAGATATTAGCTTCAAAATATGAAGTTTGACTATTTGAACCTGATCAGAGGCTTAGCACATCCCTACTGAAACCAGAGCAGTTTCCCAAATGGAGACCCGATAATTTAGAGAAGTAATATTAGAATAATGAAAACTCCACAGGCTTAAATGGGACTGTATTCAAGCCAATGACAGAACTCTTCCTAGGCTATGGGAGAAACAGAGGAATATCTGTATGAAAAAAAGCTTAAATATGAAAATGAAGTAAAAAAGTTAACTTAATCCATGAGAGCAAAAAGAATCTGTGTGAGTGCCTCTGAACATTAAACAGGTTTGTGACATCAGGAGCAGGGTGTTTCATGCTGAAGCCTAGTAAGGTGCTCGCTCTCAGATCATTTAAAGATCTCAAAACACAAAGGGCCACTTGTAGTTAGACCATGGTATAAAGTTTAGTTACTTCAAAAATTATGGTGCCCACTGACTGCAGAAGTGTCAAGACAGATATACCAGTGACTTCAGAAAGAGAAGCATTTCTTTTCTCTCATTGGGAAGATTAATTTCCCCCATGTTAATCACCTTAGAGTGGTATTTTAAACAAAACCTTCAGGTATGCTAGAAGGAAAGAATGCAAACCCTCTGGCTTTGTTACTTAAACTAGACTAAAAAGCAAAACCAAATCCAAGCCAACAAGACTTTTGCATTAAAATATTCTGAAGTTACAAACCAACTCATGACTATTTGGACTCCAGTGCAATCACTCAAGTAGAAAGTGAAACTGGGGAAAGTCATCATTACTACAGTTAATGGTTCACTACAGTTCTTCAGGGGGTACTTCTCTGAATCAAATTCAGATGACCGATATGAAAAATTAATTCTGAAAACAAAAAATGACCCATGACAACAATGGTCACACACAGCAAACAAACACATGCACTTCATATACAACCATTTTTCACCCAGAAAAGGGAAGACTCATCTTAATTGTAAAAGCTGTAACTTACTTAACATAGGCCTCCCTCAATACAGAACAGTTTGCAGCTAAAGTACAGCAGAGAAGTATAATTTCTTTTGAAATTACTGTAAAAAGATACTAAACACTAATATAAGGTGACAACCAAGCACTGAAAAAAATTTCTGTCAACAGAGGTGCCTGAAGTTAGGAATTGGAAACATGGTCCCAGTTTAAAAAACAGGAACCAACCACCTAACAACTGGATTATAACTGGCCTTCCTGTTCCAAAATACTCACTGGATATTCAAGGAGATCCACTGGTTGTCGAAACGGTTCAGAGTCTTCACACTGAAAAATGAGATTCAGCAGCTCCTGGCATTGCTTCTTCCACGACTGAATATCATATGACTGAGCTCTGTTACGTAGCCGCCGCTTTGGCTGATGATCCTGAAATGACAATGTTGTCTGGTATATATTAAATAAACCAGCTGCTCTTACACAATCTGACGGAAAAGGTACCCTGCAGGATACAAATTCTATTGATGAATTCGTGACATGCAGCAGCACAGACAAAAATGCTTTTGCACTGAACAGATTACTAGAATAACACATCACTTTTAAGTTCAAAACTTTCCAAAAGCTGACATTAGATGATAATAAAACACCTTCAGTTTTTTATTCCTTTGTTTAACCAATGCTTGTCTAATAATTTGTAGCACTGTAAACCATAAAATAAGATTTACCTTTCTTTTTCTAGTGGAAGTTCCTGGCACATTTGTATCTTTCTCTTCTTCCTTTGAGCAAGATAATGAGTCGCATAAAAAGGTTAAAAAAATACAAGCACGTATGAGTAGGTGAGTTCTTTTATACTTCATTTATGATTTGATTTTTCATAGTTCTATCCCTGTCTCTCCGGGAAGCATTTCATGTGACTGCCAGTTTTGAGAACCTCTCAGAATTCTAAGCAGCATCTAAATTCTCCAGCAAGCTGCTAAAGCATTAAAAGAGAGCAGCCTCATTTTTTACCCAGTTTCCCAGCTGACAAAAAGAAATATTTAATTGACAGAGAAGTACACCCCACTCCCTTACAGCGACTGAAATTGGTACTTTTGTACCCAGCAGGACAGAGACAACAGTCCTGTTTCTCCAGTTAATCAATGCCAACATCTTAAGACACAACCACTTACCTCATCAGAGTCAGACAACACTTTCTTCTTCATTGCATTGTATAATGGAATTATGTCATAGCAACTCTGGTCTCTGTGTAAAAAGAAATACACACTAACATTTATCTTCTATCTACACCTATGGGAGCAACTGTATTACGCCTATGATAAGGAAAATGTTTATGAAGCCATTCCCTAATAAAATGATACAGTTTAGTGATGTATGAATATTAAGAGGATTGCAGTAATGAGAAAAGTTTGTCTTCAGCTCAAAAAGCTGTAAAATATCTCTGCACTCTGTAAAATACAGACCATTTAACAGTGTCAATGTTTTAAAATTGAAAATCATAATCCTTTACCATGAATGCATTAGCATGAGAAAAATCTAACACTGTACCAGATAAAGGGCTCTGGGGTGCATCTAGCTTTCTGAGAAACAGTACAGTGGATTTAGTGTACAAAAGTGCAGTTCAATACACTAGCATCCACAATGCAAGACAGCTGAAATGTAATGTTTATTTGTGTAAGGACTAACACTGTTACTCTATAAACCTGCATAATTAGATCAGCAAAACAAACACCGATTTTCAATTCTTGTATAACACAGCAAAAGAAAGCCCAAAGGTGTTCTACAATGTAGCCATACAAACCACTGGAAAACCAGGAATGAATACTCAGTAGCTCTACACTGGAACTGCAATCCATAATACAGGCTACTGTGTTTAAATGCAATTATCACTAGAAGAGCCCCGGGAAAAGGTGAGAAAAAGATCAAGCAACACCCCCCTCCCTGTTTTTTTCTTTTTAGAAGAGTTGGGTCATTTAAGAGCCTAAGCCTTGGACTCTCAGAGGCATCTAGATAATTCACTCTCAATAGAACCAAAGGGTTTATCTTCCATGGTCTAGGCCTTCTGCCCCATACTAAAAAATCAAGTCTGGGCTTTATGTGCAATGTCAGTTCACTTACATGGGTATATTAATAAACACAAACTATAGGCCATTATTAAGAAAGAATATCCATGTGTTGCACTAATTTAGCTTTGCCAATTAAAAAAATACACTTTGACAAACTCTGAGCTGCTTAATTATTCAGAAGGAGATCCCCATGTAGGCCAAAAAAGTTGAAGAACAAAAACAGTACTAGAGAAGCCCTTCAGAAACACATTTCTAATGGTGCATTTCACTGAAACTTTAAAGTATTTTTCATTCTCCAGCCAATATCAGAAATCACAAGCACTGAAGATACAAAAAATTTGCGCATGGAGTCAAAGTCCAACATTGTGTCCAAATACGTAATGCAATTCTAATGTTTTAGGAGCACACAAAATAAAAAATTACAAGATTCAATTTAACACTGAGAAACTAAATAACTAAGAAGATCATGATTTTTGTTGCACTAATGAAGCATCTTGCTGTTTTTTGCAAGGCAGAAACAGGAGCATTCACAGTGTACAAGCAAATCAAGGCAACAGACACACTTAGTAAGCTCTTCTTTAACTTTAGGCCCATGGATGTATCAAGTGACTGAAACATCTGAAACATTTCTCATTCAGTATTTCTACAGACAATAATAAAACATTTGAAAGACAACTACTATCTGTCAACCTCAAAGCTTCCAATTTTTGTTTTGCACAACACCATTTTCAATCACACTATAAATTGTAAAGACTACAGAATTAAATGCCCACAATTTTATTAACATAGGAGTTCTAATTTTAAGTTTGAATACCGCCTAAGTTACCTATAAATACATCTATCACTCCATGAAGTTAGTTAGACCCATTTTTATCATTCAGCAGAAAGTCTCTTGAAATAAAATGCCATGTCAATCTATGCCAATCAATGTATTACAAAACTTCATCTTGTTTTGCAAACTTACGCATTCTTTGTCAAGATGAGCTTTATTCTTTTCTGCCCCAACAGCAGACAACAGGCTTATTCAAGCTGCAGAACTATTTCACTTTAAAATTCAGATCTGAAAAGGCTAAATACCTTGGGAAGAGACAGGAACAACAACAGAACTACTAAGCAACTCACTTTATGAAGTGCAGCAGAAGATCTGTGACAAACTTGGCAGATTTGACAATAGGACTTCCAGGTTCATTAAACGTGCGAGTATTATGTTCTATGTACCGGACTTCCCACATTAATGAAGAAAGGCGCCTGGTATATGAAAGGAGGGAAAAGGAGAAGGGAGTTACAAAAATCATGTTTCCAACAACATATATGAAACAGGAGAAAAAGCCTTACATCCTTCTTCCAATGTATTAACACATTTGTCTTTTCTTCTTACACTAGATCAGAAAAACCACGCATGCTTTGAGAGAAGTTGCCCTTTATGACCAGCAGAAGGCAGCTCCCTCAGGTTTCCTGCTCTCATGCTATGTCCTGCTGTAATCTATATAAATGGCTTTGAGAATATACAGCTGACACTCCTTCGGATAATTCAGGTGTGATGCTTCAGCTTTGATACATAACACATCCCCTACCACCTCCTAAGTCACAGCTGAGGATTAATAAAAACAGTAATAAGGAATTTTTTTCTGACAGACAACGATAAGAGCTTCCTCCCATAGACCAGTTAATGACATAACCGTACAACAGCTACATTATAAAAAAATTAAACATTTGCGATTTTAAAAAATTCATACTGTTCAAATTAAAACTCTGACAGCACAGAACTTACAGATACTAGTATGAAAGTAGAAGGTTATATGTAAAACATGATGAAAAGCATAAGCATTTAAATGCAATTTAATAATGTTTATGGGTCCAGCATTTAACGCTATGTGATGCCAGTAGTAACTAGGGAAGTCTGTAACTATTCTGTTTGGTTTTGCATTTTTTAAAACCATAGGGGCACGCCAAGACCCCTAGGTTCAGAGAAGAGAAAGAATGCTTTAAGGTAAGCCTCATGAAGAGCCATGAAAGTCACAAGGGATCTGAACAATCCCTCCTTCAGAAGGTAAAGAAAAATGTTACTGGAAAGCACAACACAAGGTGTTGCTTATTACCAGGCTTTGGCAATACTAGAAACTAACAGAGGCTTAACTGAAGAAGGTATGCTGATTGCCAAAAGTATCTACTTTTTTGACAAGAGAAACAAAAAAACCAGCAAAAAAACCTCTCCACTTCCGACTGCAAAGCAGCACATTATAGAAGTGAAAGCTGGATTACCTTATATCACACAATAAACATGGAACAACAAATGTGCATTACTGCATTACAATGTATAAAAAGAGTTTTTTTGTTGTTTTTTTTTTTTTTTTCTTTTTTTTTTTTTTCTTTTTTTCTTTTTTTAAATTAAAAAGTGATTTTAATTTAGAATTCAATCTTCAGTTAGGACTCAAAATACCACAAATTACCTTTGAAATTTGGCCCCCCAAAAAATACTATCCATGCTTTACTCAAAACAAGTATTAGAGGGGCATTGATTTTAAACCTAGAAATCTCCCAAGAATGAAAGGAAATAAAAGCAACTTAACAGAGCATTCTCCTTCATAGTTAATACTTACTGCAAAATAACATAGCAGTTTCAATCCCTGGTTATGAAAACATCAAAACAGTGTCAAAAAGTTAACTTACTTCTATTGCTGTCCAGCAATTGAGAATTTCAAGGCCAGTAACTTGAGAAGCTATTTTCTGTGTAGCTTCTTAAGTGACAATATAAGATTATTATTTATTTAAGCACGTTAGGACAAACACACTTGACATATTTCTAAGATTTTTGCTTATTAAAAACCAGAGTTTTGTTTTTTAAATTATAAAGTGGAAACTTAATCCTTCTGACTAAGTTTGAATCTTATTTGCATAAGCAGGAATCTGAACGTCACGTAACACTGAAATACATTTTGGAGAAGAGATGTACAATCCTTTCTAAAGTTTTATAAAAGGAAACCTTATCAAGGACAGAAGATGGGAGAAATGGAAAGCACACACCTGTACCCATCTCTTAGTTGGGTATTACAAGACAAAGAGCTACCAAGAATACAGTTGGCAGTATTAAATAGCAGGAAGCAAGACTTGGATCTAACCTGTAAAATCTGCTTTCCAGTCTTTGTTTAATGGTACTGAGGTCTGTGGGATACGCCACAACAGTGCAATACATTGGGTAAGCTTGGAGATCCACAGGTGCCACAAATGCAGAAGCAATATCTAGACAGAATGAAAAATAAATAAAAATAACATGTTATATTTCATAAACTTCCCTTGGCAGTCTCAAGATTCACATCCTCCCACAAAATACGCCATTCCTTAATGTTTGAAACACTTTCCTTAGTGCGTTTATAAGATAGCAGCAATAACTACTCTGAAAATTTGTGACATTCTCCACATAAAAGCGCTTGCTGATATGCATGCACTGAGTACAACCACTGCAGACTACCCATTTAGTTGTCCATGAAGCACCAATGCTCCTCAGAGACAATGCAAATGCATGTAAGACACAAACATTTGAAAAGTAGATTTAAATGTATAAATTACATATATATGAAAACGTGCAGCTATTGCCACTCTCCCACCTTTCAAAGCAATGAATTGAATTCTTACCATAAAAGTTATAGTACTATTTCAATCTCATTAAGATTGAAAACTACACTCAGAGTAAAACAGAAACACATCTTCTGTCCCTACCTAATAGCAAAGATTTCTAAAACCAATCCCATATAATGCTAGAAGACTGCTGAGCAATTTAAGTCTGTGCACCTATACAAACTTGAGGTTTTTTTTCTTCCTGTGTTTAGGAGCATCATGAGTGCTTAGACACATGCTAACATTTTATACCCGAAAGGAAAATATCATAATATAAAAACATAAAAACCCTTTAGAACAGAAAATACCTTGTTGCTAAACAGACTGTTCTTCTGAAAGCTGTTTACTCACTCTTAAGAATATTCTCGCAACTGCTACTTTGTACTCATACATACCACATATGCAACAGTTAAATCCCAAACTAAGCAGCATGTTGTGCAAGGTAATGTAAGGCACATAACCATTACTTTTAGACAACAGAGTGAGAACACCTAGAATTTCATTTCCTCACAAGTTTTTTTTTTTAATGTAATTCTGTAATTTGGATTACTACACTGCAGGGCTATTAACTTGCTTCAAGTACTTAAAAAAAAAATCTGTTAAGAACCAATTATCTGTGACAACTTATGTATTTAATTTATGACCATTGTTAGCCCGGTCATAAACCCAAGACCACTGACTTAACAGTTTTCTTATCACAAAACATACAGAAGGCTTAAAATTTAGCCCATATTTCACTGGTGGATATTCGTCTCTAACATCTGTCTTTGATCATGTAAATGTTACAAGGATGCGTTAAACGGTCTAATAGTTACCTTTTCAGATGCTGCCTCTAAACACTAGTAGCACCTGTAAAGACTAACTTAAAAGCCATTTGCAATTCAGTTGCAAAGAATTAATCAATTACTTTTTCTTCAACATTTTTTGTAACTAGGGAATATGGGGGAGAAAACAGCAGTTAGAAAAGGCTACTGCAAGGAAAATCTACACATTCTTGCATTAAGTACAAAAGATTCCCCTGATTGCATCTGCTTGTAATATAGTTAATACTCTGTTCATCATTAAGTTTGCCATTTTAACCGCAAGAAGAGATCCTGCTAGCTAAAATAAAAAAACCAAAGACTTGTTTTTCTCCTGTAAACCCCAAACCCCTAGCCTATTTCAAAACAATAGTTACCTTTGAAAACAAGAGAAAATTTAGGTTTTATAACCATTACATGAAAAATTAAAATATGTGCAATGATAAAGTTTTGTTCCAGTTAATCTAGAAGTAAAGGGTGTATTTCATCACATTCAATTTCAGAGATACACATGAGCCCAGTTCAAAAATGTAACACAAAAGCATCTTCCATACTATTATTCAGCATTTACCTAAAGTCATGAGTTGGTTGATCCCTGCAATAACTCTATCACACTCCTCATCTCGGGTCCTGGAACCCCACTCTCCATCCAGAGGTTTGTAGAGCAGTGTTCTACGTTCATCATCTGTTAAAGGAACACTAGTCCCCAGTTCTTCTGGAAATACAGCTGGAATGTAACATGAAAACTAAATAAAATAAAAATCTTTGTATCTTGTGCAATACATATACCTGCAATTCAAAGATACATAACATCATTCTACTAACCAATATAAATGCATAGTACCCGATTTGCTCAGACATTTTAGATGCAACCAGTATCCTTTCTGCATACTGCTGTATAACTTTAAAGTATTATTTCTGGTTATTTCTAGGCTTACTTATGAGTGACAGAATTATCAAACGTTTCCTAGAAAACACAGGGAAATAATATGGTTCTACTTTGTTTTTTAACCAGCTTTTTATGAAATTTCAGAACCCCCCAAAAACTATGTGAGAAAGGAAGAAATATAGTATTCTTCTCTGAGAACAGCACCCAAAGTATGCTGTCCACTCTGCAGCACATCTGTCTGCCACACATGCTGGGCCAGACACAGAGCAAGTCCTTCTGTTAATCAAACTATTACACAGGCATATGCTGAATCTTCACTACACTGAACATCTGCAGTCATGCTGACAGGTCTCAGAAAAGATTACACAGGGCACCAGTTTATCTTTAATCCTCCTTAACTGTACGAAACTGTACCTTTAATTGTATGTCACAGGTTACAAGTTTTTGTAACATCTCTATTTCCAACATACTCTTAGATTGTCAAAGTAAAGTTGTATTTTTTTTTTGAAGTTCATTTATCTTGACCCACTGTTAGCTTAATGATTAAAATGCAACTGGTCTGTGGGCCTTCCCCCTACTCCTCAAGAGAAATAGCATTATTTAAGTAAAATCATGCAACGTTTTTTTTCCTTCGTTAAACACACTCTTTAAGCAATTATGTTATTAATACCATTAGTTGGTATCAGCTCCATGTCCCAAGGGCTCATCTTCTCAGTATCACCATTGTCCCAGCTTAAAAAACAAACAAACCCCACATTTAAATTATCTACTAATATTACTTCACCAATGTAATTATTTCATGTTGGTAACATAACTATATATACACCAGAGTATTATAATAAACTGGTACAGTGAGATGCAGGTCTGAATTTAATGCAAGCAAGTTGCTTAATCATTCAAATGAAATAACTAATTAAAAGAAAAGATTGATCATAAATTTGCTAACCAGACATTGTAGCACTGAAATAAGCTATCAGGATAATCAGGCTGAAGAGGTTCCTGGCTTTCAATTGTTCCAAACCACCACGCATCATCTATTACTGACCTGAAACGATCACCTAGGTGAGAACAGAAAACAATTTAATCAATACAAGGCACTTTACACCTCCCAGTAAAAGCAGTTTTTAGATACCCTTTGGCTTGATGTTGAATACAGAAATCCTTCTGAACATCTGCAACATCAACAGGCAAAATATAAGTCACATTCAGTTAGAATTAAGAATTAAATTCTTTCTGAAGGCTGCTTTAAAAAAAAAGAGTTAACATGGCATTAAAAATTGTTAAAAAATATATCCACATATTCTTCATATATGCATTTCTTGATTTCATATAAATGTAAGACATTTCAATGCTGTAACTTTAAGACTCAAATCTATTTGTCTTAAACACTACATGTTATCGTGAAGTAAACTGAGTACTACAATGCTTTTGTAAGGGGAATATTTTACATGTGGTGAGCTCCTTCTCAGTTTTTGAAGTGCTTTTCCAGCTACCCAAATCCAGAGGTTCATTCCCTTTTCTACACAGACAATCTGACTGCTAAAGAATAAAATTTATTAAAGCTTTTCCAAAAGGTTAGCAAAGTAATTTACAGTGACTTGAAATGGTGTCACTACCGTAAAGCATTTGCCTAGCTGAGAAAAACGCTAGGTCACAAGTGAAAAAAGGTCACAAGTGTTATTAAAAAAAAATTACACATGAGAATCCATGTATTACACACCATCGCATAGTCCAACATTTTCTGTAACACACACCACAGAATTTAGACACAATTTTTAGTGGAGGATTCAGTTTGCTCAATACAAGAGCAAATGTAATTTAAGTGTAAGATTCCAAAACCTGCAACTTTTTGTTTTCATGGCACTGGAACACACACACTCTTTCTCAACTGCTGCAGTATTTGTTCTATTCTAACACATCCACGCTCTGCTCAAATGCTTGCTGCAGTTGTCTGAATTAGTAAAAAAATATATTCTCAAAATTGTTCTTTACTGCATTTTTTTCATTTATTGGATAGCAACTATCTCTGTGACAACTACAATGCTTCCATTAATAGTCCTAATTGTGATGATTCTAACAGAACAAAGTATACCAGAAATATCTGAAATGCAAGATCAAAAATGTAAGTAAGGGGCGATGCTTTATTATAAAGGAATACATTTTTCTAAAGAGCTCTTAAAGCAGTCTCCTAACACGTCGTTCCCTAGTAATTGGTTTTACAACACAACGTGTGTAGGTAAAACTGCAAGTGCCCTCATGGGGCTGAACATTAAGCACATCAAAACCACTTAAAGGAGTGTATCCTGGCAGCAGCTTCTGATTTTTCAAGAGCCACAGCATTCCTACGGACAGAACGCTAAAGCTGAAAACGATATGCCCGAAAAAGCCCAGAGAACAATCTCCTGAATCACATTTTTTCCAGCGTCCTCTGTGCTGCTTCATCTGTGAGGACAGCAGACCAAAAATTTTTACTGAAAGGATTTAGCACAGTTTCTCAGGACTTTTTAATCACCAGATGTCAGCTTGATAAAAATATAAATTGTAGGTTGAACTTACAGTGGCTGCTATGTAACACACACATATGCAACACTTGTTTAAGACATATAGCTAAAGCTGCACAAATCCTGCCAGAATATAGCTTTCAGCCATGTATTAATCTTGTAGTTAAGCTATAATAAAACAAAGATATGCAATAAATACAATCTGAGTAGAAATAAGAACCTGTCACTTCTCAAACTTTGTTCTTCCTGAAATGATTAATACATTAATATGAATTTAATATTAAAAAACCTCCATAAATACAGATAAGCAAATATTCTTCCCTAAACAAAAAAAAAAAACACACACCCCCCCCAAAATAATCCCCCCTCCAACAACCCAAATGATAAAACCACACCACCAAAAAAACCTAGCAAAACCCCCCATCAAAACACCCAGGATTGTTATTTGCTAAGGATCAATGCTTTAATGACTTAAAGTGGAGGCAGAAAATTTAATATCCAGCAACTCTCCAAATAGTAGCTATAAAAATATTGATTTGTAGGCTAGGTGCCAGAAATCGTACAGGAGTAAGAAAGATAGTAACAGTAGTCCTGGGAAGACAAGCCAGCAACTGCATGACATGAAAAAAACACCAGGCTGTTGATGAAGAGTTAAAGTTCAGAAGACTGGACCATATCAGATAAATCTTGGAGATTTCAGATTCACGTGGTTCAAGAGTCATGAGCAGTTTCATGTATAGTTCTAAGGCATTTCTCCTTATCTATGACCTATTCTTAAGGAACATTTTTATACTGTGTTCCACACTGCAAGAAAACAGTGCATGATTTGTCCCAGATACATAAGCATACATTAGTAAAATATCTGAAGTGTCAACGCAGAGAACAGGGTAGCAATCCGGAAGGCCTCTGGAAGAGCTGCAGCAGTTTTAACTGCAGTCTTTGCTATCTCTGCTTTAGTATTTCATATGGCCTCAAAGAAGAATGCTATTTTGTCACTAGTTCTGCTGCCCAAAAGAACTGAAGAATGAACTCTTGTGCACACTTGTCAGAGTTACAAGCTGGTATTAGACACCACTAGCCTTAAACTCACATTTATCTACACTGAAGTCTTGATAAAAGGTTCTGGCACTTTTAATACTTTTTGTGCAGCTCTGATTCCCTTCCACACTGCAAGTTTCTCAAAACACAGTTGCCAGCCCAGGAAAGAGACGCTACCTGCGCTTGTTTTCTTCAGAGCATCAAGAGTATCATTTCAAAGTCCCTAACTCCTGGATTTCTATAATGACAACTGACATATAATATCTGGCTAGGCCATCCACATACAAGGTATAGCAGCCATTCTTCTACTGCTGCTTTGATCTTGTGGGAAAACATGTATGGCATGGCAGAGCAAGACAAGACCACAGATCCATAACCATCAGGAAAGAGCAAAGCTTTGTGACATATCAGTAGATGTTGACCAATCTTGTCTCTTAAGAAATCTTTAAACTGAAATGATCTTTAAAGAAGAAGTCAAGGTATACATCTCTTACTGAATCAGAAGCTGAGGGTCTCTGCCAAAATCCCCACAGAATCAACGATAAGCTGTCTTTCCAGACAACAGAGCACACAGTATGAGATGATATGGAACTTATTAATATGGTGATATGTAATTTACACATCTACTGCTAAAGCACATATCCCAAGTAAACGTGTCATGATGCATATCAAAGGACAGAAGATCAATTAATCTTCCCTGACAAAGTCAGCTAAGAAATGACAAAGTTTTTAATATCCATCTGTGCCACTTCTTCAGGTTACTTAGTTATGATGAACTTGAGAGGACAGTACTTTGAAAACTGCAAATACAGACTAAGGAGGCAGTGTATTTACAGAGATGTTGTATGTTGGATCAGTCATTTCTACATGGCCAGTCAGATACACCATCACGTTCTTGCATTAAAATCCACCATTCTCCTATATGATGCTTCGCCTGCAGTGGCAAGAAATGCTGGCAAGTCAGCTGTGTAAATATTAGCCACAGCTCCTGAATTAAAGACCCACAGGAATTCAGTTGGTACAGGAATCACTGCTACTTTACAGGTAAGGTGTTTTTAACATTAAAACCAACCTGACCAAACAAAAAACCACCAAAACAAACCACAACAAAACCAACCCAACCAAAAAGGAAGGCTATCAATATTTCACTTTTAGAAACATGTCACTTCACAGACTATACAGACATACTGGGAAAGACACAAACGCTGCCTGTAATTCTGCAAACGTAATATCATATACAAATCCTCTCTTAGGGGAACAGAGTTTCATCCTGAACTCTGAAAAATCAGTAATACTTGCTTAATCTTTCAAGTTTCAGAGACGATCTAAGGCTGGTTTTATGAATTAGAACATATGTATTTAAGACCTTCTAAAAAAAAAAAAAAACAACACACACTCAGATGTTCATATTATCATAATGCAACTTTCTCTCCCCCTAGGTTAGATTTCACTGTTGAAAGGTGTTCTTTATTATCACATGAAAAAGATGCCTAGGAAACAGATGCGACTGAAGGACAAGCCTGCCACTGACTTCGTTTGGTATACAATACTTGGAAATAATTAATCACAGGCAAAGTAAAACGAATAAAAAGAATTCCCATTCACACGGCACTGAATTATAATCATACACATTTCAATAAAGCTAAAGCAGATGGGGTTTAGAACAGAATTCAAACAAATATAGGGATGGGAAAGGCATTCTCTTTGGACAGTCTAGAAGTCATGCATTTTCTATTTCCAGCAGAGATTCCGGAAACAGAACACCCCCCCACCATTTCTAGTTAGCAATGCACTTGTAGGAGGGCCTTCAACCAGAACAGAGAGAGGCAATATATAGGCTATAGTAAATTATCAGTTACCAAATAAACACATTTCTAAAAAGTATTCTTCATTTCTCTCTGCAAACACACAACTGAGATTTCCTTTGCACTTTCTTGTACAGATTACCTTCTGCATTTTGTTTGCCTGCTTTAGGCATCAGTCAAGGACAAAACAGGACTCCATATCCAAATATACAGAGCTTACTCTCCAACTTCAGCAGAGCATTAGAATTTATTTACCATAACCAACTTCTTAATAAGTTATCATGAAAATAGGCAGACACTTAGAAAAACAAGCAAACAAAGCCACACCAAAATAATCCTCCCCACACAACTCACCTATATTCCATCGCCTGTGTTTTGCATCGTCAAACTGCTGCCTCAAAACTAAGAAATCTATGACATCTGGCATATCGTGGTACCTAATTACAACAGAACACATAACTATTAGGCGATAAAACAGCAAAAGCATAAAGTAAAGCACTTAGAAACAAAATAACAATTTGAATTCAATACTTCAAATGCAAAAGCTCATGTCACAACATAAATATTACCTTTTAACTTTCAACCTCAGCCCCTTGTCCCCAAGATGAAATCCCCCAATTTGAATATAAGAGTGTTTTCCTTACTTCATGGTGAACGATCCTCCAGTTAGTTTACCCGTATCAGGGTCAAGAAAAGCCAGTTTAAGACAGCAGAGAGTAGGCAATCCCACTTCATACTTAATCCCAACTATTTTCATCAGCTCTTGCTCCTGGAATAAACAAACTGTTATGTACCACCACTGAACTTAAGATGATTACAGAAACTTTCCAAAACATGAAAATATGGGTATACTGAAAAGATCAAACTTCTGCCAGAACATGCCAAAATCAAGTATCTGAGATTCAGTCTTCTGAAACAAGCTATTACTTCCACAATGTAACTTGTCTGAAGTGTAACAATTTCATTTGCTCAAGCAGATGCAAGAGGAAGTACAGTTTAGGTCTGATTTCATTTGACTATTTACTAGATTAACTTTTTTTCCCTTAGTATTTTAAGAGCACAACATTAGAAACATCTGTATCAAGCATCAGTTTCAGTTAGTTTCCAAATTTTGAGAAATATTAAAAATACAAACAAACTAGAAAATAAGTCATACCCGCAGTTCCATTTTATGCCATGGTTGCTTCTTGGGATTAATATTATATATTTTGTTCTTTTTTGCCATTACAACGTATGCTTCATGACCTTGTCGGAAATAGTAAACCTAAAAGTGAAAAGTGACAGTTATCTACCAAAGACTTTGAGGAGCTGAAATGCTAGCGTATCACTGGCATACAATGTGGGTACTTTCTATTTTGTTACAGATTTTTTTCCACCTGGTTTTCCTGCAAAAGTCATAGGTTCTCAAAAAAAAAAAAAAAAAAAAAAGCAGTGGGCAATTAAAGCAGGTATCATAGAAACATTTATAGAAATAAATGTTCTAACCATTTTCCCTAAGAGCAAAATGTCCTAAATTACACAAGACAAAACCAAAAATCAGTAATGGAACCATCTATTTATTATTGCACTACAGAACAATTCAATTAAAGCACCATCAATTCACTAATCCATCTGGTTATTCATCACTGTTGGACAGCCCTAAGATGACAATCAAGTATCACTAAATCCACTGTCTGGCTAATCATATTCTTTTTGAATGGGAAATATATTTTAAGAGGAAACTTCTGTTTCTTCTTGTTCTTGTAAGATTCTGGTATCTGCTTCATGCCCAAAGACATGAACGAACTGAATATTTGAATTTGCACATCTTAAACTGAATAAGCACATTTCAAATGTGCTTCGATTTTTTCAAATCCTTCCACTACAGATTTCCACGGTTCAGACATCCACATCCAGAGTCTATTAGGTTTACTTTGACCCTGCTGCATATGGTATCACATGGAAGAATGTTTTTGTTATAAACCATCACTGTAATGAAGCAGTACACTGAAAACCTTGAGCATATATTCAAGAAATGCAAAACACAGGTTTTCCAAACTAATTAGAACAAAGCTCTGATAAACACCTGTATTCCAGCTATGATGCATTCCAAATACAGAAGTCTTCAGTTTACAGAAATGAAAAAAATTTATTTTATGAATAGCTCTCAGCATTGCATCTTCTCGTCAGAGGAACAAATCAGAAAGATATCTCCGGAAAAAAAAATTTATGTCATTTCCAGGAAATTATACTTTTAATCTTGATAAATTCACACTTCTGCACGCTTGCTGTAGTACCCAGACAAAACTGTTCTTTATTGTGCTAATAGCAGAATAAACCAATGAGTAAGCATTGTAGTTCAATAATGAAGACAGGGAAATTGCAGTCACATCTCTGGTTGTTTCCACTGACCCTCAAAACACATGACAAAGGTCTGTAAATGGGAGTATTCAGAAAGGGAAAAGGGATGGTATGTGCTATTCTTATGCGCTGAGAAGAACTAAATATAGCACTACCGCTTTTTCTTACTTGTTTGTACAGCTGTAAGAGAATCTGAAATATCTCTCCTCCCAAATCCTACAAAACACACCAACCATCTACCAAAACGTTCAAAGGCTACAGGAGACCTTTTCTCATCACCATCTCTAAACCGATCTTCTATTCCTATGGATCTCAAAAGTAACTTACTAGATGAATAGCTTCTTTACACATTTTATGCAAATCTGGGGAGGGCAAGCATCAGAGATGGAATTTTAGACAGAGCAGCTCGATCACAAACATATGCTCTATGCACTAATGTGTAACTACTCCTACTTTCTAGGTACAAGACATGAAGTTTCCTGTGCACCAATATGAAGCCTTTTTCAGCAAAAGGATGCAGCCTACTTAGATATTCCTAGTACACACTGCACACGCTATTCAGCAGGTGCCAAACCAAACACACCAGTTCAGCTTATTAAATCAATATGATGCTAAAGTCTCCTGAGTATTATGATACAGATAAATCCTTGGCTGCTTCACTGTATCCAGATGGTATCAGGCACCAATACTTTTATTTGGACTTGAACTTTTGAACAGCACAGTCTCCAAAACATGCTTGCTGGAGGGTATAAATCCACAAGCATTTTCTCCAGTTACAACTCTCAACTTGAAGTGCCCCTTCCCTCCCTCATGAGCAACAGTGATGTAATTTTTGCATAGCTGTGCTGTGAACTGCATCAGTGAAGTGATCCAGTAAAAACAAAACTGCTTTGCACATTCAACCTCTGCTCAGGTTCAGCATCTGAGGAAATGCCTGCAAACAGATCTGGCTCAGGACCAAAAATTCATCAACTTTGCCATCACATCAAGTATTTCTCCAACTTCATTCTGAAGGTGTGAGCTCTACAAGCACTCTGTTTACTACTTCCCTGAAAAGCCAAAAGCCTACACATTACAGCATAAGGCAGCTATTTCCTCTTATTTTAACCTGAGGAGATTTTAGGAAAAATGCAGACTCTGGTTTTCAAGATTGCCTTCTATCTGATACTACTTATTCATACAATTCACTGCAATGTTCACATTTTCCAAAGTAGAAACTAGTGGGTGTCCTTTTGCTACTGGGCTCCATTTACAAGCTGTTTCCAGTCTAATTCCTATAAAATACATATATACATAACTTCTCTTACGATTTCCTGTGGTAAGAGACCAGCAAAAGCTTCCCAATACCAGAAACACAAGTGAAAAGGACAATATCAGCTTTTCTTCAGAATAAATAAATTCACAAGCAAACAAAACGAAACATAAACCTCCACCCTCCTCTCAGAGGTTTAATTCCTGGGGTTTATTTCAAGTCCCAAACTGAAGTTTAATTAAACTTCAATTTGTATTTGATTTTTTACCTTTTCTTCAGCGTACAAGATACGCTACCACTAAGAACTAGTTTCACTACATAAAGCACCTCACACAGCTTGTATGCATGTTGTAAGGAAATTAACACAGCGAATGTAGTGCAAGAAGGAATGTTACCACAATATTATGGAATAAAAATAAGCAAAAGCAACACTGGGAAAGCCTAAAGGGAATGAAAGCAAATTTTAGCCAGACAAAACAATGTTTTGAAGAAAATCCCAAATATTCTGATAAGAAATCTCTGGGAAAAAATGCATACATGAAAACAAGAGAAGGCAAAAACAAGCAGAAAGAAGCAAGAACACAGAGAAAAAAAATACAATACCTCATCCCCCATCTGTGGCACAAATGGGCACCTACGAGGAACAGTGTCTGTAATCCATGCTGACGGCAGCCATTCTTCCAGAGTCAAACCATTTTCTGCCAGAACTCCTACAGCCAACCTCTGAGGAAAACACACACAGAAGATTAATATGAATTAAACAACATTTGACGAAGCCCTGTATTTTGGGAAGTGTTTTATTAAAATCAACTGCCTTGGTCCATAAGACCAATTACACAACTGCCAATTAAGGAGCCCCACAAAAGGAGGAGGGAGAGATTAACAAACAAATAGAGCTAAAGCATGTGGAAATGACCCAGATTGGGTACCTCCATGTTACCTAATGGTATATTTTATTACAATGTGCTGTGGGACTGCAGTTTCAAATTCTATGTGCTTATATCATGAATTTGTAAGTAACAAAGCTCACTGCAGTTGCTGGTCCTAAGTGCACACTGCATGTCTATATCTGATAGGCCAGATAAAACAGGGTTTTATATAACCATTCAAGCAAGGTTGCTTTGAAATTAACAGAATCTTGCTCATGTACAGAAAGAAACCTTGGCCAGTTGTACAGAAATTATCACCATATAGCCACTGACAGAAGACTCTATCACCAGACTGCAAATGGGATACTCCAATAGTAGCATATTCAAATGCAACAAAAGTAACTCAAAATTTCTATGTGTACTGATCTAAACTGGAATGACATGAATATATTAGAAAGCAAACAAAATATAAACCAAACAGCACAACTCCGATCATGTGAAATTCCCCCTGATAGAAGTATAGCAGTAAGCATAAAGCAAACGTCATATATCATGGAATCGATAGAAAAAGTAACATGATTGTGCAGAATAAGTGCAATTAAGCAGGGAGACAGTCAGTACAGCTGGAAAAATACAAGCATATGTTATACTAATACTCAATACATCCATAGAAAGAAGTTTCTGGTCTATGAAAAGACGGTATTAAGTACATTAAAACTGTTCCTTAAGCAAATTGCCTCGTACTTAGAAAGCATATCATTACGACAATCTATCATTTGACTTACAGCAGTCAGTAATTATCATTTCTCACAAGGCACAATGTGTTTTCAAATTAGACAATATTAAGTGGTACATGTAAGTGAATCATAGAACTAATTCTTTCTAAGACGTCAAGAGTGCATCCTACAATATAAGAAGAACATCTAACCTTTTGTTTTCTCTCTTTGGGTTTCCTCTTCTTTGGTGATGTTGATGGTCCATCTTTCTCCTCAATTCCTTTTTTCCTTTCCTTTTTAATTTGCTTCTTTTGTTTTTCAGGTCCTTCTTCATCTTCTGAACTACTTTCTGCTTTCTTTGTTTTAATTTTAGGGATTTTCTTTGGTGGTTGCAAATTGATTCCTGCATCTGCTGTCCAGTCAGAATAATCACTTGAGTAGTCACTATGTATCATATACCAAAACAAAATAATAAAAAAATGGAACTTAGAAAGCAATTCAGAGTGCATCGGATTATAGGATATAACCCAACAGAAGATCATAGTCAACATTCTGAGCAACTACAGTATTTTAACAGTTAAAACCAGTGCCTAAACCCCTACATTCTAGCTACAATTTAAATGTTAGTAAACTAAATGCCTTGAGATCATTCAGTCTTGCAAGAAACAGCTTCTAGCACCACAAGAAGTAAACTACTGTTCACTCAGTCAATTCAAGAATGATACATGTGAAAATCTGGATACTGTTCTCAGGACTTCCGATTTTGAATAATTTCAACAAAAGTCACCAAAAAAAACCCTCAGTCTGCTAAAGAAACCAAGGATGGTGTGAAGCTTCCTTGAGCTTTGCTCTCTAATTTCAAACCAAGGGTCAGCAGAGGCAGTCATGCAGCACAGATTGACGGTCATAGAAAAAGGCTACAACATGCCTGAAGCATGTGTGTTACCCTCCTGCAAAATGAAATGGAAGCAATTCTTCTGGCAAAAAAAGATGAAAATTTTCCTAAATTTTAGTTAGTAATAGAGCTGAAAATTAAACCCTGAAAGTTTTAAGTTCTTTTGCATCTTTCCTTCTAAATGTGCATAAGTTTTCATTATTACTCATTAACTGTTTACAGAGAAGACTATTTAAAATACGTAAGCAGGACTTTATAAGTTATACTGTCACTTACCTAGAGCTGCCATCACTGTGCCATGCTCTTTCATCATCTTCTGATGTTCCACCACTGGCAACAACTACTTCCCCTTCCTAACACGGCGGAGGTAGAAGGGAGGCAGAGAAAAAGAAAGCATTTTCTTTAAACCTCCAAAAAATTGTAACACATGACAATATGACTAAAACTCTTCCAGGATTTATACGTTATAAACATTTAGCAGTACAAAAGCTTTATGTTGTTAAAAAGGCATTTTAGTTTGCAAATAGTTATTTTACTTTATCAGATGTAATGAAATGAAGGAAATAAAACAGTATCTATGCCTGAACAGATGGGCAAGCATAGAAAAACATTTTCCTAACATATATCCGGTGGAGTCCTGAGTGATTCTCAATCTCCAATTAAAGAGGCTAGCTTACTTTTTTGAAAATTAGTTCCGGTCCTTTTAATGCAATTATTTCCACATCTTTTCAACTCATATCAAACAAAAACCCAGCACGAACTTTACATACTCTTACTGCTCTTCACTCTATTGTAGCTACAGAAGCACAAAATGGTTGAGGCTGGAAGGGATGTTTGGAGGTTGTATTATCCCAACCTCACTCTTCAAGCAGGGCCACCTAGAGTTAGTGACCATACTTGCTAGGCCATATGGGCCATAATGATTAGGCTTACAGCAGGAAGATATAGCATTGCACACATGCATTTCATAAAATGACATTACAAATAAGCATTTCTCCCTTTCTGACAATTATTTTTAAGTAATACTAAATACACAATAACATGTGAAAACCTAGTTCCGCATAATTTTTAAAGAGGTGAAAGAAAACGCACAGTGGAAAATTCGAGTCTCCACTATAAACAATGTTTAATTAGCTGAGGCAGGAGCTTAAAAAGTAGAAATGGATTATGTAAGACTGCCTCATGAATAAGGATCTTACATCTGAGGAACTGTGTCCATTTTCTAACTCTTCAGCAGGCCTTGCGGTTTCTTCTACTGCGTATCTCGTACGGTAGTTGTGCTGATTAGCTTGCTGCTGTTTTTTTGAGTCGCTTGTGTCCAGTAAATGATCATGAGAATGATTCTGTGAAGACACAAAAGTCAAAATACGTAATTTTTGTGTACATATTTTATTATTACATAGTATTTTCTTCAATAACAGCATTCCAGGAAGCAACTTTTGCAGGAGCAAAAAGATACAAACTTTCAACATCAAAAAATGCAAAACAAGCCAGGAGTCCAAAACCAAAGAGCTGCTGAAGAAAGCACTCCAAGTGCACAGCTGAATACAAGCACCAAGCAGTTCAGTGCATTCTGGAAATAATGAAAATTTCTTCACAGATATAATAAAAATTTTTCACCTTTAATTATCAAAACTCTTCATTCTTACAAAGTATTTATCCGTTAACTACTCATAGGCTCCTAAGAGCTTCTTACAGCTCAAAATTACACTAAAAATGCACAACAGAGGAAAGGGGACTCTTACAGAGAACTCCCGAGTGTGTTATTTTGCAGCTGAATGGTCAGACCTGTTAGAAGAGGCACCCATATGGTAATACATCCCTTGGCATACAGCGATGACTGTTAGCAAGTAAAGTCCTTTAAACGGTATGATGATGCATGGAGCAGTTCAAACAAATGAGTCAGTTGCAAAGAATCTGAGTTCTTACGAAGATTAGGAGAATGAAATAAGGCTCTAATTAAGAAATATTTCACATTCCAGCATTAAGAGATTTTGTTCCTCCTGTAGAATATACATAATGCAAACACTTGCTCTCCCCATGAAGTGATTTATCTTGTCTTAGTCCCCAGCCCCTGGCAAAACAAACAAACCCAAGAAACACACACACACACACACACACCCCAAAGAGGGATTGAGAAATCTCAATTTCAAGAGTTTTGTGCAAAGTTTTTGGTATGAATATTCAAGCCTAAGCCTAGCTCAGACCCGACAAAATAGTTTGTGGACCCATTCCTAAATGCCACAAAAAGTGGTAACACTTCCCCAGTGCTTTCTTCCATACAGGAAACCTCAGAGATCTATCAGATGGTGATACAATTGAAAACACAGTCACAGAGATGAAGAAAGAACTGGAGCAAACCACAGAAAGATGCTCATATTAGCAGAGCCTTCTAGCAGGGCAGACTACTTGCACCTGTTCCTCCTGGGTTTTTTTTTGTAGGCTAGAAAATATCTGTCCCATCATATATTATAAAAGTTGATTCATGAGATTTAATTTTCTCAACTGCTTTTTGGTGAAAACTGTACAACTGCATTACAGTTTCCACCAAAGCACATCAGACCAACGCAAACTGCTCGGGGTTCTATCCAGTGAGCATTGTGTTTCTGTTGTTCTGTCCAGTGAATTCAAGTTGGGTAACCTAGCACTGACAGCACAGCTACCAAAGACACTTTAAATGGGACTGCTCAGCAATCAGCATTTTATCGGTACCCAAAAGTTTTGAGACCTAGGCCATTCCTTCTGGATTCAAACTGGCAGCACTAACCAGATCTCCTCAAGCTGCTCTGACTTGACACAGAACAGCTCCAGAGCAGCCCTAAGACTAGTGGCTGAGCCCACCATGCAAGGGCTGAGCCCTTCTGTCCTTCACTCCTTGTCAAGCTTTCAAGATTCACTGCTGAAGCAGAGAGCCCACAAGAGCCAGCATTACAGCAACTTGCTTCTGTTACTGAATTGCAACTTTTTTTATAAAGCCCATGAAACACAGTATGAAAAAGCATAGACAACAGAATGGAATCACAGAAACTCAACGAAATAAATTAGTCAAGTATCCTTTACAATAGTGAGGATGTATTTTACAGAAGCTATATCACAGCCCAACAAAAATAATTATGTCTTCTCTCTAGAAACTAAAGTCCTAAAAATTTACATCCCCGTTTCTATTCAGAGGTGAGATTTCTCAAATGGTTGTCATAAATTTAGCTTTTCCCTGCTTATATTGAAACTATGAAACCTTGAAAAACCGAAGCATTTTGCATTACTCTGGTTTTGGAAAGAGTTGTTTTTTTTCTGGCAATTCAAAGCCTGACGAAAAAGAACACCCCCTCACCCAAACTATTTCTTCCTGGAAGCAAGTAACATGATTGTACAAAATACTGGGCCAGAGTGATGCCAAAGGGTAATAGAATTGCTTTGGAAAGATTCAATAGCAAAACAAGAATGGGTAATAATAATAATAGTAATAATAAACCCAAAACAAAAACTAAAAAAAAACCACAAAACCAAAACATCCAAACACACAAGTAGTTATCCATGAGCAACAGAATGACAGAATAATTGAAGTTGAAAGGGACCTCTGGATATCACCTTGTCCAACCCCACTGCTCAAGCAGGGACCACAAAAGGGTCCAAGAGGTATACATCTGCCACGTCTTGCTAAAAAAAAAATGTATTTAACATGACTCCTACTCCACACAGCTTCGCCAAGCCCTGACGAAAAACTGCAGATCAGGCGGACCTTTGAGGGATGGGATGGGTCAAGTGTGAAGATTTGACTAACAACAAAGTATTACAACCTTTTTTCTGACAAAATGGAACCTATCACCAACAGGTTCAGTAGCTGATGGTCTCTACCCTCTGCCCTCCTGATATATATCCTAGGTAGAGTTTGAAATTAGACTCTCAACTGTAACGGGAGGCTTGGAAACAAAGCCAAGATAACCTATGATCCAAGGTTCAATCAGCACTTTCTCTTGCTACACTTTGATGAACAGTCATATATATGCCAAGTACTTTGTATCATATCCAAGGTTCCCGGGCAATATCAGAGCACATCTATAGACAAGCCAGAAGTTACAGCTACTGTCAGAACAGCTTTTCTGCAAAATACAAATGATGGCATTTCCTGTATTTGAGCAGGAGAGGTATAAACAAGTCATCTGGACACTGCTGAGCATCTCTGTAACACTATTAGTGAAATATACAGTGGAAACTCAGTGGTGTTCTGACAACTCAGACCACCCCACTCTACTGTCCTTAAGACAGTGACTCCACCAGGAAGCACAGCTTTGCTGCGCTTTCATACAGGGCTGCAGCTATTTTAGAAAGCTTTGGCTGTAGCACTTTCATATTATTTCTTCACCAGCAGTATCTATTCTTTATCTAAATATAGGTCCTCCTTAAGAAACACGAATTAGCCTCTACTAGAAAGTTTAACAGGGGCAGGGCACAAGCATATGTCAAGCATCAGAACCCTAACATTAAACAGATGCTTGCAGCCTCTTTAAGACAAAGAAAAGAAACTATGGCTTTTTTGTCTGCATATGATTTTCACAACATTGCATTTGAAATGATATGCTGAAAGTCAATGTAGCCTACACAACTGTTTTCATTCTTGACTAGATATGCTATTTAAATTCTTCAATCCAACTTTTCTCTATGAACTTAAATGTCCTTACTGAATTTAAGGTCTTATTTTCCTGGAGAGGGATACTTTTGCATTACCAAGGTCATTAGCATATACACCTTTGTCCAAGTTTAACATTCTTTGATGACCATGAGTAGTCCCCCAGATGATAAAAACAACAAATCCCCCAAGTTGTTAGGGCTGAAGCAGTTTTTATTTCACAGAATGGTTGACACTGAAGGGACCTCTGGAGGTCATCTTTTCCAACCCCCCTGCTTGAGAAGGGCCACCTAAAGCCAGCTGCCCAGGATCACATCCAGACAACTTCTGAGCATTTCCAAGGATGGAGACTCTACAGCCTCTCTGAGCAGCCCATGGCACTGCACAGTCACCCTCTCAGTGAAGGGCTTCCTTATAGTCAGGCAAAACTGCTTGTTTCAGCTGACTGTGCCCACTGCCTCTTGTCCTGTCATTTTCTGACTAAAGAGCATTAAAGAGACTCTCAAATCTGGATCAGTGCTTGCAATTACTTTGTTTTCACTCTTACCACATCACGAATGTGTAAATATTACTGAAAACCACTCCAAAGGCAGTGAAGATAATGGGTACTAAGCAGGAAGTGCTTAGTCTCTCAGGTTTTATTTTGCTCTTAACATCTTGCAGATTTACCTGGAAGTAGTGTTTAAATACCACGTAAATGGAGAAATTACTTCTTTTGAGGAACACAACTAAACAAAACAATACACACATTTCTCACCACTGGTTTCTGTTAGCTTACAATAGTCGATTGCATCTATCACAGAGGCCTATACTTGTGTCCATCCATAAAAATCTCAGAATTTAATCCCCTGAAATTTCTTCTTATAATTTCTGTCTTTCAGATTAAATATTTCATTTTTTGTCATTTTTCACTAGAACACACACCACATCAACTCTGTACTGTATAAAAATCTCACACTCTTCCAGTGTTTACCAAAATGCTCTGTAATCCCAGTAGATTGATAAACTAATTACCTGGACTGGGAATATTTACCTAAACATGTTACTTCTCATCTTTGGCATGGTCTTGGAAAAAAAAAAAAAAATTCGAAATACAGTTCCACTTTGAAAATTAAGAGATTCCAAAGTCACATTCTATCTTCTGTCATTAAGGGCTTGGAGGTTTTAAAGTGATTTGTTTAATAATACAAACCAAAGAAAACCCTATTCCTCACCAACGACTTTGAAAGTCAAGCAGAGCTCTTCATTTAACATGCAGATCAGTGATACTAAACATTATTCAGGTCAAAATATCCAAGCTTTTAGGTTCTCCCACACAAGTCCATTAGTCCCTCAAACAATCACATACAACCACTCCTCGGTATGACCAGTGCCAAAGAAATGTGGGGTTTCTAACTTTAAAAATGAGAATGCTTATGTGACTTCCATCTAAGTTGCAGATATTGTTACAGAGGAAAGACTAGGCTATAATTCTGTGCTACTTTTAACACACCCTTATAGTGACCCTGGACTAAAAAAATTAGTAATAGTACTTGGAATCTCCTCAAAAGTAATTACAGTTCCTCTGTGTTCTTCTTTACTGACCTATGTTTTTAGCTTGTAATCCAAAATGCTAACATTTGTTCCTGCCCTCCTTTTCATTTTACTTCTGTATTTTTCACTCTTTTCAGTAAAGGGGAACAAAAGAAAATACATTTTTTTCACTATAGGAACAGAACTGATAAATTTTACAAAAGTGATATAAAAATGAGTATTTCCTACTGGTATAAATACAAATGAATTTGCAAATGAGAGCAGTGTTTTAATACAAGCTCTGTTTACTCTGTTCTCAAACCAGCTGACAATACTGTAGAATGACAAGACTTCCTAGAATTTTTGATGCTGTAATTTTGAAGTCTATACATTACTAGGTGATAATGTTTTCCCCTATGTTTCGTTTAAGGCGTTGCCATCTCCCCTCGATCATAAATTCTCCCATTAAAGCCTTAAAAATTCATTATGCAACACAAAAGGACTGTAGTTTCACACTACTGTAATATAAATAACAAGGTATCAGTATCAAAACCTACAGCACACACTCAAGGAAAAGGAAGATTTACACAATACTTTTCAGTTCTATCTTCAACTTCACACAGCTTGTATTTAAAGCCAGACAATTTCTGTAAAGAACAGCAACAGAAGAGCTGCTATAATTAAGTTACTAACTTCTATATAAGAACCCTTAAAAATATCATGTAACAGCTTCTAGAGTGCAATCAAGTCTTGCTTCGGTTCCCAGCTTATTTGATTTTATTATGGGCACTACAGAAGATGACAATTCAAATTCACCATGCCTATTGTTCAGACACTGCTGGGCAGAAGCATTGCTCATGCTAACCATAAGCAACAATGCAAATCATTAAAATCTGAGTTTAATTTGGAGACTCAAATCACTTATGATCAAGCACCCTTTTCTTCTTGCAAATTTGCTTATTTAGAGTCCATTTGATACGTAACTTCTGCATCCCCCTGAGATTTATCTCCAGGGATTTTAATTAGTGTACTTCTCAACAACCCGAATCCTCCAAGTAGAGAGACATTTCATGAAGAATAAACTATGAAGAATGTCAGGGGTTTTTGTCACAAGATGCCAGTATCCTGTAGGGTTTAAGAAGGATTTATTTAAATGTTCTGAAAGTGTTACTGAATTCAACAGTAATCTATAAAAAAATTTACTGGCATTCTCAGTTACAGAGACCATGATTATCTGCTTTTTGCTCTGTCTCCTCAGGACAAAGGTAGGAAGCGACTAAACAATTTACTAAGTTCTCTCCCTCGTATTCTGGGCATCAGAATCTGGATCACAGACCCTTCAAGAACTGAGATAAATGAAGGACATATTCTTCTCCGAGTAAGAATATGAAACTGAAAAAAAGATTTTCCCAAGCTAGCTGTAGTTCTGAAGGATCTTATGGGCATAAATATCCACAATGAAAATGTGGCGTTCAAAAGAATCCAGCACTACCTTTAAAGTTTGGAGACTAAAAAACGTCTCCTCTGAGAACAGATTTTCAAAAACTTCCATATTAAGTCTGTTTGTTTCAAAGGTGCAATAGAAGTAACTGCTGAAACCAAAACACTACTGCAGACCTCCTGGGGATGCAGTGCAATCAGCTGTGCCCCAAAACGCCAGGGAATGGGTGGCA
>JAOEHX010037504.1:1394-16928 GCA_025448015.1 Bolborhynchus lineola
GCCGCGGGCTGCAGCCCTGCGCCCGCACCTCGGCTCTGCCGCGGGGCCTGGTTTAAGTCTTTGTGGCCTTTGGATGCTCGCCCTCGGAGGAGCGGCCCTCCCACATCGGAAAGGCAGGCACCGGGGCCGCCCGGGCTGTGGCGGCGCGGGGGGGCGGTCGGTATCGGGGCGCGCAGGCCTCCGAGCAGCGCGTCTATTGAACACGCTCCGGTGATGGAAACGAGAGGGGTCTTTTCCCTTAGAGCCGGGTGGTGAGGCTGAGCACAGCGCGCTGCCGGATTTGACACGTGTGTTTGTATTATCATGTAAGGGGAAAAAAGGTATTTGTCTTTCCGAGGCAGCCGTTTTGGTTATTATTATAGTCTGCACCGTCCGTCTTTCCATTTTCAGCTTCCTGCAGCCATGTGAGAACTAGCATGGCTGTGGGTACTGCAGCCGAAGAAAAATGACACATGTAATGCAGAAATCACATTGATTATTTAAACAAAACAGTACAAAGTCAGTCTTTAATTCGTGAAATATAAAATGTGTCATTTGTTTGAAAGCTCAAATATCTGACTTTAAATTCTCTTTAGTTTTAGAATGGAGACTACTGTGGGATTGTCTAATGATGCTACTGTGAATCAAATACAGGTAATGTCATTAATGCAGTTCTTTTTTTCAACACTTGTAAAAGCCATAGTTACTTAAAAGCTCTTCTGATTTATACAAAGGCATTCTGTAAATAGTTCTACATGTTGAATGTGATTCTTACGTTTAGTAAGTAGTACTGCCAGCACTATTTATTTATCTACAGCCCTGGAACTTCATCTTTCTAGGCTGCAGCCATTTTACCTCTTTTGCAGACCTCTACTCAAATTCAGTACTGCTATCAGTACTGGGGACTAAATCTCATAAAATGACTGTCATTAAGTAAAGTTTAAACATCTAAAGAGTTAAGTTTTTTTAAGGTAAATTTCCTGATAATAAATGGCAGCCTGAAATGACTTTGAATTTCCAGTAAAGCAAAAAGGTGTGGCTGGTCCAAAGTTCAGTCCTTGGATTTAAGCTCCTCAGCGCAAACCACTGCTCTTCATAGGCAGTTTATAAGAAAATTGCAAGATAAGGAAGAACACTCTGTAGGGCATTAAGTACAGTTTCCACAGGGGTGGAAAAAAGAAACCCTTCTGTCATTCTGCGTGCCACCAGCACATCCTGCTTGCCTGATGGACAGGGAAAGCTGTGCTAAATAGTTCAAGGAGGTACAGCTTCTTTGGCAGGTCGTAGGAGGTCTGTGACTGCAGAGCCAAAGCAGGCTCAGGATTGACACCATTGCATGACAGTCCAACACATGCCTCCCAATCATTCTTCTCCCTTTTGGAGTGAAGTCCAGGTCAGACACAACTTCACAAGTGGCAGCAGTGCTTCTCATAGAGATTGTTAATGTCAACTCTCCTCTATTTCTCTGCTCCCAGAAGATCATAGTATTCCTGGAAGTCAGATACTGCTCAGTTTTAACTGATTCCAGGTACTCTACTCAGAGAAAAGAGCATGCCTTTAACTGAAAAGCTCAAGTGGAGCAAGAGAACTCACTTTTATGTTCCATATAGCTCTGCAAACTGCTAAGGTTGCATCTCAGTGCTTACTGCACTTGTGCTGACACTACTTGGGATCTGGCCAAGTGCATCTGAACTTTTTGAGGTTAAAAGCCTGACTTTCTTAGTGGTCAGGTAGGAAGCAATTTTTCTTCTGATGCAGAAATATGAGATGCATCCCCAGAGGACATGTTAGGCCACCATAGAGGCTTCAAAACAAGATGCAGGGTGGATATGTTTTACATTCACCATATAGGTGATGATATCTTCTTAACAGATGCCTTGATAGAGGAAGTTGCTGTTCTGCTCCTTTGCTTTTAAAGAATAATAATAAATACTATAAATATTATAAATAAATAATAGTTCATTCCTCACCTTAAGATTCTTGTGGCTCTGGATTAGAATTAGGGGAAATTTAGAAGCTTAACTAGCTTTTCTCTTTACCTTTAAAAAGTGAGAAAAAAAGTATACTGTTTTAGAAGACAATTCGAAAATAGCCAGACATTGCTGTAGCATGGCTGGGAACTCCTCAGTTGTCCCTGTTTAAAAATACTTCAGAAAGCCTTTTACAGAATAATTTTCCGTTATTTGTTACTGTAATAGCAGACTTACAACTTCTGCATTTGTTTTTGTGACTGCTTGGTACTGTTGAAATACAACTGACTTAAAAAAACAAATCACACTGACTTCAACATCCTTTTGAGCATACAGGAGATTATTTCAGACAGCTGTGTGGTGATTTTCTCCAAAACAACATGCTCCTACTGCAGAATGGCAAAAAAGCTTTTTGAGAGTATAAATGTGAATTATACAGCTGTGGAACTGGACATGAATACAAATGGAAGTCAGATCCAAGACATTCTTGAGCAGATGACTGGTGGCAGAACTGTAAGTATATGTTCTTACATGTAACAAGCAAAGTAAGAACTTACGCTACACTTGTTTCTCATGAGTTATGACCGTATCAAGTTCTTTGCTTTTTCAAGACATGTAAACTTGGGATACATTATTAGTATCACGCTCTAACCAACTGAGCTAACCGGCCCCACGGCACCAGCTACCAAGGAGAAAAGTGACTGCTACTGCTGAACTCACAACACAAGATCATAAGTTAAATACAGGGTACTGCAGAAGGGTTGTATACTGTCTCTGCCTATTGAGACCCTTGCACTGCAGGTGCCACTTTGAGATATCAAAGTCAGTTTTCATTTGTATAGGTGTACATACACCTTGTAGTTTCTTAATTTTATACAGTCTCACTTGACTCAATTATTTTAATACAATCTCCCATATACTGACTTTATGCCCTTTTTGAGGGGCATGTGAACAGTTTCTGATCTCTGTAAATACTACAGAAATGCATGAGATGTACAGTAGTATTAAATATGCATATGTAAGAACTCAGCTGTTGTGTGTATAATACAGTCCATGTGGAGTCGCTTAGATTTTTATCTTTTATCCAAGTAACGAACATAATTTTAATTTTCTTGACAGGTCCCAAGAGTGTTTGTCAATGGGTCTTTTGTTGGAGGTGCTACAGATACTCAAAGGCTTCATGAGGAAGGCAAACTGCTGCCTTTAATTCATCAATGTCAGGTGAAAAGTAAAATCCAATCAGCCACTTAAATTGGTCTTCTTTTGTATAAGCAGAATTTCAGGCAACTTAGATCACAGATACATGCTACATCAGCTCGAGTCAACAACTTCAAGCCATGGATTTCCAAATCATAGATCATTTTCTGACACAGATGCTTTATGGAGTTGCCAAATTATGTGCCTCAACTTTCCTACAATCAAAATGGTGATCAAAACCACTATGTAACTCTCGAGGTTTAAGTGTGAGAAAGTGTGTCATTTTATTGCTGTTATAATGCTGATGCTGTGTTTCAGAGAAGCATTAACTGTACAAGAGGAATCCTGTATTTTTTCTGCTGCAAAGTAGTTTGCATTCTGACCTTGTTCCAATGGTCAGTTTAATGGTTCTTTTAAAGTAAATGCTTCTCTGAATGTCAAATGGTAGTAATGATGAAAGTATGAAACAAAATTAAGTTTGTAGCGATACTGTGTATGCATGTCTGCCTCTTCCATATCCAGATGACATTCCATATCAGCATCTGATCATCTAGCTATTAAATTGTATGTCCAGTTGTGAGAGAAAAGGGAGTAAAGATTCTTGCAGTGTTTGAGGGGTAGGTAATGTCTTTAATCTTTTTTCTGCGCTGTGAAGTATGTCTATATAGTCACTCAGAAATACAACAAAATACAGCTTCTACGGGAGCCAGACAGCTATCACTAAACTCTGCAACTACAAATTATGTTATGATCAATCCAATGCTATTATGAAATTTAAGACCAAGTAAAATAAGTCTAATATGCATAGAATTTATTTAGTTCTTGAATTTTACATTCAGAATGCAGTTTACTAGAGATTTGAACTTGCAGTTTAAATGCCTAAAATGTCTAAAATTCAGTGGTTTCAGTACAATGCAAATCCAAAGCCAGACCAATGCCAAGACTTTTGGTTATTTCAAGTTCATATACAAGTAGAAAATTATATCCCATTCCTCAGTCAAAGGGACTATTACATTACTAAAGGTGCACAGCTTAGAATAAGAACATTAGTCAGTGAATTTTTACTCACTTCTTGTAAGACTCCTGTTTTTCCCATTGCTTTCAGCACTGTATGCACCTAAGCTACTTTTTTCTCCCCCAAGGGAGAAAAAAGGTCACATTTATCTTCAACTCCAGATAACTAGGACTGTAAAAGTATCATTTAAATTTGACAGCTTCATTTTTGTGATGGGGTTTGAGAAGTTTAAACCACATAATTTGTACAGTCTGTCGTATACAGTTGGCTGCACTGTGCATCTTTTAACATGTTAATCAACTAATTAAACATGTAAATGCTGGTTTTATCACTGTGGCTTACTGTATTGTTTCATCATTGCCTTATTAAAATTTTGTTTACAAGGACACACTTGTCATGGTGAACACACGCAAATGTGCGTCTCTCCCTAAATATATACTTAATAAAGCAATTTATTTTGCACATATGGTGGTAACTAGGTAGTCTTTTTCTCTGTGTAGAACTCTTAGGCCAGTTAATGTTTTCTCAGATTAACAGTCATTTTGAACCTGGAAGCTGGTAAGTCCATCATGTAAAAATAAAATATACAAAGGAGTTTTTCAAAGACCTTTTCATTCTGCTCCCTGTTAAAAAAAAACCCGAAATACCAACAAACCAGAAAGTCCCAAAACAGTAGTCTAAAATAACCCTTTGAGTTCTAAGTTTCAGAAGTCCCAGGGCCTTGTCACTTTAGGCAACACTCTATTCCAGCTGATGAGAAAGGATGCTGTATGCCTCCAAATCTGAGTGCCCACTTGCTAAAGAAGGTATGTCCTAAGATACTCAAAGGGTTAATTGTTTCTTTTTAGGCATATTAAGGCTCCACATCCAAATAGTTTCATTTCTCATTAATTTTGTATCAATTCATAGAAAGTAGCAACAAGACAGTGCCTTTATCATGGGCTGGCACAAAGCCATGATGTTGAAGTTATTTAAACAAGATATGGCAGTTAAAAGTGTGGTCCTAGTCTAGAAAAATTAAAAAAAAAAAAAGGGGGAGAGAATAAAAAACAGGAATTTAAAATTCCTGTGGATTTTGCTGAGCATTGTCTCCATGACATAGAAGTTCATTTTAAAATAATGCTTGCCCTGGGATCTGAATGTTAAAACTTATTTATTAAAAGATTCTGTACTTAAGACAAAGCTCCTCATCCAGCTTACGTACCATGCTCCTAAAGAAGCCGGAAAAGCTGGAAACATCAAATCACTGAACCAAGCAGATAGAGCTGTGAATGTACCCAGCTATTGCTTCTTCATAGAGGATTATTTTTAAAGAGTAGAACTGTACTTTTATAGGAGAACAAAATAGGAAAGACATTTTATTTGTAACTAGTTGTGCTTAAGAAGCTTGTAACATTAGGAAACCACCTACTTATATTCATTACTTGTTAATGAAGCATTTGTAAAATTCTCAACATACCACATATATAAATGCAAATATATATATTTAAACTCAGAATGAATAACTAAAGAAACCACATCTTACAGTATCAAAATTATAAATCCCAATGTAAGCACACATATTTAAAGACACTGAACTGTCTGTTGAAATTAGCTAATCTTGCATTTTAGCTCAGAGCAGCACATCCATAATACATTGTCTTAGTTTTACTTGTCCCCTGTAATTCTGACTCAGCAATTTTGTATACTGTACTAGACCATAAAATGAAATCTCTACCATCCTAGCAATAAAGTTATTAAACCATCTTACTTACAGTGTGTTTGTCTACTGTGAGCTCCTGCAAGTAGCAAAATAACCCCATAAACTAAGTAAATGCTTTAAGAAAAAAAAAAAAAAAAAAAGAAGGAAAGATGAAAAGCAAAAGCAAGACAAATGATCCTTTGCTTTGGTTTACTTCTACAGCCCATTGCTTGAAGATTTTCTCTTTTACTGAAAAAAGGCTGCCATTTGTCTGAAATATTAATTGCAATGTTTCCATAATTCTGCATATAACAGAATGGAAAGCTCCAACCCACTGAACTAATTCTAGAAAAAAGCTTTAAAGTTGAAAAGCCAATTTTAAGTGGTTATTTCATAAAAATAAAGCCATTCATAGGCAGATGTTTGATTCTTGGTTCTTCTACTTTTGTCACTGATCTTTACACAAAGTTCTACCAAAAATCAAAAGATGTATCAACTGTTTTATTAGATATTAATATAATCAAATTAAAAATATCCAGTTTTAAAAAAGTAAGATAAATATTATGACATAGGTTCTGATGTAACTTAGCTCAGCATGGTCAATGACAGCAAGGCTGTGGAAGAATAGAGGCAAAAGAAAAAGGAATGTATGACAGCTTGTATGTGAAGAGAGATCCAAGTGTAGGCCTGAGGTGACAAGATGGGGGAAGAGGAAAAAAAAACAAAACAACCTTAGCAGAGAAAAGAATGAGCAAAGCAAAAAGGCAACACAAGAAACACAATAAATGGAACTGATGATGTGAATGCTTCTGGTACAGTGGGTGAGCTAGTTATGTGATTAAGCAGCACAGCATTTTGCAGTGGAGAAAAATATTTTCCTAGTGTTTTTACAGACAGAGCCTTTATTAAAATACATTTCCAAAACTGCTGGTGTATTTTATAAGCCAAGAACATACACTTCATTGAATAGCCTTGTAAAAGCATAGTCATTTATGGTCCACGATTAAACAACAACAATGAAAAACACAACCCCCTAATGATTCACATTTAACAAACAGATTTGACAGTGGTTTTAAGCAGCAAGGTGTTTTAAGGCCAGTTGTTAGTGGCACTCACATACTGGGTACTTAGACTGGTCATGCTGACTTCAGGTCTACACCTACTTTTAGACTTCCCTGTTTGTAAACAGAGGATTGTAGGTAAGGACACCATACTGTGCCTGCAATCTAATTCAACAAGTATCCCAAACACTCCTCCTTGCTGCAGGCCTAAAATTCCTGACATGAAATTCTATTTCTTTGCAAAATTATTCCCAACTTTACTCAATTTATTATATAATGCTGATGTATGCATTGCATGGTTTTTAAGAACTTGAGTGCCGTCTGCCCATTCACATTGCTGTCTTCACATTCTTGACTGTATCCCTGCCATGAAGAAACCTGATCTTTTATGTTCATTCCTAACAGCCCTTCTTAAAATAACCTTTTATCTCTGCTGTGCTCCCCACCAGGAAGTGCTCTTTCTTAAAGCTAACGTGCTAGAACATTACAGGCTTAGATGTAATCGTCTAATACTTACGAATTGTTAAGGGTGTCACAGTGAAATGGCAGTCAAACTGAAAGCCTATTAGATCTGCTATGTATCAGGAAACCTGCATTCACCCACTCTACAGTTGTACTCTGCATTTAGACTTTTTTTTAGAAAAGTCAGTTTGCAATATAATCATAGAACTTCCCTGGGCAACCCATTCCAATGCCTCACCACTCTTACAGTAAAGAATTTCTTCTTCATATCCAGTCTAAACTTCTGCTGTTTAAGTTTGAACCCGTTACCCCTTGTCCTCTCACTACAGTACCTAAGGAAGATGAACAATCTTTAAACTTGTCCCTGTTCAGTTTTTACTGGCAAACTGCAGGGCACAATTATAGCCTCAGTTTTGCTTTGTTAGTCAAAGTGTTCCTCCAACGCAAACAACACTATTAACTCAAAAGAGTCCTTGTCTCCTCTGGCAACAGGGTAGGTTATTTATTATACACTGAATTAATGCTTAAGCTCAGCAACTTTGTTTTACCGCTATCTCTCTCCCTCTCTTTTTCAAAGGATTACAATACTTGCTGCCTTTGTATATGGGCAGATATAATTTTAGAAATTATCAATTACCAGTCTAATAACTGAAGACCAAAATCAGGACTAATTCGTGTTATGGCAAATGAGTCATGCTATCCCCTAAAATTCAGTGTATGGGTAGATAAAAAAGGTCCAGTCTATGGAAAAAGGAATTTGCAGCATCATTCTTCTATGACCCTTATTGCAAGATAACAATGAAACCAAACCAAAACCAGTAAAAACAAAGGTCAACACACTATAAAGTTTCAGCTGTCAGCATTTACTTCAGTTTCTTCTCTCTGAAAATCTTAAAGGAGAAGCAGATGACAACATGATCTCACTGGTGCTAGTTCTACATGAGATAACCAAACCACTTAGAATATTCTATTTCTAACAAGATTTTTTAATACAAAGATACAGTAAATATTTAGGAGCATATTACGTACTCCAGCATGGATGACCGTCTTTAACAGGGCACATAGCTATCCAGTGTCAACAGATACAGGGAGCTACATTTTCTATCATTTCTACTGAAAAGTTCAACTCAACTTATGCTCTAGTTCAATGAATTTTATTTTCAACCAGACTGCTTTCAAAGATGCAACACTACTATAACCGCTTATTCAATCTGTTAGTAACTACTCTTACCTTTTGCCTGCAGTAAGTTTACGCAAATAAATGCACAAAGTTACTTGAAATACCTGGTTTAAGTTTTATTTTTATATTTAATCCAAAATATTTCCTATGACTTCACAAATACTAGTCCAAATTGTAAAAAGTACTTGCAAAAGATACTTACCTATGTTATTTTCAACGTCTCTAGCTTAGAAGGAAACACCTGATAAAATGTTTGACTATTGTGTACTTTCAAACACACTACTACCAAAACCAACCCCAAAACATCAGTGCATGTCGTTAGAATAATTACTGACATGTATTGACCAAATGAGTTTACTTCCCGTATTCATGGTGTCTATTTAGAAAGGATACTAGAAGTGGTTAAAATTTTTTTTTGTAAGAAATGGCTAATCTTCAAACTCATAGTGTTATATCTCAGCTTTTTTAGGGACAATCGTTTTTTCTCAATGTCACCTGACAAGCTGGTGGCAGTCCTGTATTTGTCAAGCCATGCCATAACAGCAGTAATAATTCAGAAGTCTACTGAAAGGTAACATTCCTGCCATCAGTTCTTTAAGCCATGGTTTTAATGTCAGAAAAGGCTTCCCTCAAGGATTTATTCATTAAGGTAGTGTACGTATTTAGCAGAATACCTTCAGTAACATGTAAGCTCACATTTTAGCACCAAAAGGGATATCCATCCTACAGAATGCAAGCTTTGAATTTATAATCAATATGTGTGAGGCATAATTAAAACTGTTACAAGTATCAAAAGTATAATATGAACTTGAATTTTACATTTAAAAAGCTTGGGTTTTGGGCAGAAAAATATGGTCTTACATGTCATTTACCACAATTGGGTTATTTTTATAAATCATAATTATTTGCAAATTAACTGCTTAAAACAGCCAGAATTAGCATAAAAGAGGTTGACATATGTATGTCATAGGGAAAGTTGTAAAAGCATCACCAAAAACCTTTCCCATCTTCTAAGACTGTGACCTACCAAAGAGATCTTTTAACTTCCCCCCTATACACACATATAAAAGATCACAGAGAATTACACACATATACACATGAATTACTATTAATTCCCATTCCGAAGTGGTAAGTTTTTCACTAGCTTTCTCCTTACGTATTCACACTCTATTAGACTAAAAAAAAATGAAATAAAAATATCCAGTTTCAATCACTTCCCAAACAAGACTTTGAGAACATGAAAGAGGCAGCTGTACATTTCATAAAAGCTTTTAAGAATTGGTCACTATAAACTGGAGGTAGTTTTGAAAAATGTTAGCTTTAACTTTGCTAAAAGCAGGAAATACAGCACAGTTTATAGTCTTCCTAAAGAAACATAGCTGTAAGCACTTACTTCATCTGTCACTGATCTCCAGGTTATTAAACTGGAGATTTTTCTTATTCATTCACAGATGCTATCAAGTATTAGCTCAGGCTTCAAAGATCCACCTTTAATTAGTTACATTCCTAATAAAGAGATAAGTAACAGCAAGACGACTCAGATGTCTTTGCACACAAAAAAGCTGCAGTGTCCAAGCACACACTTACCAATTGCTAAGCCATCACTGAAATTATGTAGTCCATCTCCCATAATCACCATCCATGCCAGAGTTGCTATTCCCGCATCCTTCAGTTCTTCACGTGAGTAGCGCTGACTGTGACTGTGGGGATGATGGTTCTGATGATGATGGTGATGTAGAATGTGATGGTAGTCATGGTGATGATGACTAAGATGATCTGTCTGTCCCAGGGTATCATGTAAGTGAGAATGACATTTGTTTCTACAGCCCCTGGACACATATTCATTTTCAGCCTCCTCTTGATGAGAATGAGCTATCATCACTTCTTCTTCTTCTTGTACAGTTGGCTGCTGAGAAATGAATGTTGATGGATCTTGAGAGTCTGTCCCTAGGTAGCCCTCAGGCCCTGTTACAAAAACCCAGAGTAAAATATTATGCATTTTTTATATCACCTAGGAAGCAACACTAGAGTAAATTGACTAAGCAATATAGTAAAGAGAAAACTAGTAAGTCTAGAAGCTGAGACATGGAAATATTCAAGGGCAGCTTGGATGGGGCTTCATGCAACCTGGTCTAGTGGAAGGTGTCCCTTCCACTACTTGGAAACAGATGAGCTTTTAGGTCTCTTCCAACCCAAACCATTCTGTGATCCACCAGCTTCTTACATGAGAAGCTCCTCCCTCCCCAGCCCCCCTCAAGGGTTTCCACAGCTTTTTTATTTTTCATTACATTTCTGAGATAATTCCCAATAGTTCAAAAATAAGAAAAACTTAGTTTTTATCCCTACTACTGAAGCAGTCCCTACATTCAGGAGGTCACAAATGCCTCGTGAAAAGGTAAAAAAGCCTTTACTCTCAAACCCCGTGCAATTTAAACACAACAGCATATGGGTGTACATCCCAGTTTCACAGCATGAAGGCTGTTAGTTTAACTGTGTCGGAATGACAAACTGCTGTCTGGAAAGCATATGCCATTTGTTCATCTTAGGGCTGAAGATGGAAGAATGCTGAAGAGGATTACATTATAGATTATTTTGGAAACTCCTGTAATTGACATAATACAGGAGCTTAAGTTCGAACACCTAAAAATAAACACTCAAAAATAAAGCCATCATCACAGACCAGGAAACATCCTCACATCAACATTAGTTAAAATAACCATCCTTAGTGTGCCACTAACTCCTAAAAGTTGCTAAATTCTTTCCCTGCGATTAAATGAACAAATACACTTCCCCCCGCCTTGCATTACTGACAACTCTTTCATTAGTTATTATTCTAAAAAACTGAACATATCTTTAAGCCACAAGAGCTAACAAGTATCTGGTGAGGATGTGTTCTGGCTCACACTATGATTCTGGGGAAAATGATCATTTGCAGTCCCAAATACTTCAAGTAACCTCTAAGATTTTAGACTGTTCAAGTCATAAATACTCAAATTAACAAAACCCAGACTCAAGATATACAGAAGTCTAAATAATAGAACATATATGTAACATCTGACAGTCTGTACCAGTAGGCACAGCTGTATTTGCAACAGGCATAGCCAGAATTGCTTCAGAAATGACTTCAGCTTCTGCTACTAAATCCAAAACTAAAAGGCTTAAAAGGTTTCAAAACTGTGAACTCACTGCTTCCAACCTATCAATCCTTTCTAAAGAGAAGCAGCAAACAGAACTAGTCCTTTACATAGCTATGCACAGACAGGTTTTGTACTAAAAAGAACTTAAGTAGGTATTGACCCAACCTGTGGTAAGAAGCAACTCTATGAGCTATGGATCAGGCGTTTTTTTAAACAGCACTGCCACAAAACTACTGTGCAATGTCATTGACACTTACGATCATCTGTGTCTAACTTTTCTTCGTTTGCTGAAAACTTCTTATTTTCTCCATCATCTTCATTTTTTTTCTTATTCCAAAAGAAAATACTGTAGTTATGAATATTTTACTTATTTTTCAGGATATACATGAGCAACATTATATTCAGAACATTTATGCAGCCTGCACAGAAAGAGGACAACATGGAAGCCATATAAGGAGTACAGAAGAGGAACACCAGAAACCCAGCTAAGTACAGTAAGATGAAAAAGGTTCCTCAGGCTCCATAGGAAGGGGAAAACGCACCAAAACCACATGTACAAATATCCCACATTTTTGAACAAGGAATAAAGCAGACAGGTTCATCTGCAAAGCGGAACACGTCAAATACTGAGTAAGTTATTCCACTTACTCTTTTTTCCACAGTAACATCAGTATGGTTTCTAATGTATTGAAGTAAAACCAACTAAAAATCTCTTATCATTGCTCACTGATGTTTGTATCACAACAATTTATGATCTGTGACTCAGTATGTAGAAGGGCATAGCTGATCTAACAGGAAGTCTATTGCCAGTGGCTGAGAGGACACTGAAAATATTTGCTTTGCTTGGAACTCGTCATGACCTCTCCTGGCACCTACATATAGCTAGACAGGGAAAATAATCCTCTCAGTCACAGTTAGCTTAACTTCAGTACAAACCACACCAACACAACTTCCTATAACCAAAGTCCAAGAGCTTACATGGCATCTGCTCTGAGACTGTTGCCTTAGTAACTAATTTAACAATAAATGCAGACATTATCAGTTGTTGTGGTAGCATAGAAAATAGTTATTTTTAAGCTAAGTAGTTAGAACTTTGCTAACTTTCTTCAAGGCAAAATTAATATATCATCAACTTTTACTGTATTCTTTCATATCGAGGAAGCTTTTACATCATTGTTTATTCCTGGCTACACTTCAAAGACCTCAGTCACCAATAACAGATAAGTTACCAACACTTACCATCTGCGAAAATTCAGTTATAGTTTACCTTCCACATAAGAAAAAAAAAAGCAGACACTAGCATAGTAATTGAAAAGCTATGTTGGTTTTTGTCTTTTCTTGGGGTTTTTCTGCAGGGGTTGAGGAGGGGTAATGAGGGGAAAGAAACAAGAGGCTGGACAGACTGTATTTCCAGAAGGAACACTACCTAATGAAGTCACTTTCTACAGTGCAGTTGGATGCTGATTTATGTATGCACTTACTACTAACCCTTACTCCTTTTGTGCAAGTGCCTCCCTCAACAACAGTACAATAACTGTACGAGTCCATCTTATTTCATCCAGTATGAGAATTAAAATAATAAAAGCAATTCAAGTAGTTGTGCAATTGCCTTGAGATGTCAGAAGTCAGTAATGAACCGTAACTTCCAAAATCACTGTTAAAACAAAGCGTGCAAATGGATGTTTGCTCGAACAGTTCACTCTGGTGTCAAGCCTGTAGTGTATGTCTGGTTAAGGAAACAGCTCAAGAGCTCTTCTTCCATAATAGGACCACACAAAAAGCTATCACATAAAGTATATGTGTCACTAATATAAGTGAAATTAAAACACTAATCAAGTCAGCAATCACTATTAAATCAGAGATGCATGGTATTCATAAAAGATTTTATAAGTGTTTTCAGAAGTCTTGCAATGCAATATAGTTTCAAAAAAGAGTTTCTGTACCTTTTTCTTCTTGTCTTTAAACTGCTTTATTAAAGTGATCAAATGTTCCACTAGAAACATGAAATATAAGCCTCCAAGTGCTGTAAGTCCCTTCCATGTAGAATCTAGGTTGGCACTCTCCTCTATACTTTGAGAAGCAAGATGTTTGAACATAGAGCTTTTGTTTTGTCCAAGCAGAGTTTTCTCGTGGTGATGGTGATGGTTGCCATGAGACTAAGGGGAGAACCAAATGGGTAAAGTCATTATATTCAAAAGAACTGGTAACATAAGAAAGAATGTATTCTTCACATTCTTTTTCCTCAAGTTAAGTGCAGACTTGTCAATTTTCATGGGGCAAATGCTCTGGATACACATTCAAATGATTACAAATAAGTCTCTTGATACAGAAAAACATTGCAGAGTTTGAGAGAAGGCATGGTATGCACCCTCTCACAGAAGCTACATGCATTCTGCTCAAGATGTACAACTGCCCCCACAAAAACTCCTAACACCATCAAGGAAACTGCATCTTAAGTACTTAATCACAGCAAGCACACCAATTACTTCCCCACCTAAGACGGCTCACTGTTTTTGTATGAAGAACTTGGTAGTAATTTCCTTCTTTAAAGAAAATGTCATTTTTTACCTTCCTTAGTGGCTACTGACAAGTTCAGAATAAAAAAAAAATTTGGGGGCACCGCCCCCATTCATGTTTACATCTACACAGCCTCACACAGCAAAAGGAAAAAGAACCTAATGAATTACAGGCAGGTCTCAAACTACAACAGGATCTGCAGTCCTTTTTATCCATCTCAGACAAAAAGCTCCAGCTTTCAGGTAAGAGCTTCAAAGAAAGGTGGAAGTTTAGCATTCACATTCCAATTTCATTGGCCATATGCAATTTCAAAATCTATCACGTAATGCTTTCTTAGGATTTCAGCAATGTTTGATTCTAACAAAAAAACTGCAGTGAATAGACAATCAATATAAGTGGGTGATAATCAAAAACAATGGATTATCTATTCCACATTAGAATGTACAGTGAGCAATATCTGGTATCTATGAAGTTCATTAAACTGGAAAAATAAAACAGTCATACAGTAAGTGACTAAACACATTTATGCAAAATCCTTGCATGCAAGAAACAAAGAGTGACTTAGCAGCATACATGACTAAGAACAGCAAATAAGAGGAATAATGTGTGAAGTTCTTACATTACAAGGACTGTTTCAAATGGGAAACTTTTCCTTCAAATAATCTACTTTACATGGTTGAGAAGCGACTCACCAAATAGACATTTATTAACAAGGATTAAAACTATAATAAGGAGTACAGACAGGTGTCAAATTCTCCACTTAGAGATAATGAACAAAACAGTAATACTTACATGAGGAAGGAGGTGTAAGAAAGCATCTCCACTCAAAGTCCCCACAGCCAATGCCACAAGAAAACTTAGAAGAAATTTGAAAAATACTCGATTCATCAGTGGTACCAATATAACACCCAGCAACGAAAGAAAACTGATGATGGAGATGGATATAAAGCCACCGATCCAAGCTGGTTTAAAAGAAAAAGGTAACAAGAATAAGTAACAGCTGTATGAGATGTCTGCTTGACATTCTTGCTATCAAATACTCCTAATCATTCAATTAATCAGATGTTAACAAACTGTACGCCACAAAGATTTCTCTCCACACATGGTAGAGTGCTAAAATAACAAATTTCTTTGAACTCTGAAACATGGTTCTCGAATTTATGACCAACATCAGTGGGTTTTCAGTAAGCTTTTATTCCATGTTAAAAAACCAAACCAAAAAAAAACCAAACCAACCTACCTATTTGCAGAGAGTAACTTTTTGGAGGAGTTTCAGCCTTTTCGCTAGTTGCATGGACTATGCAGTATTTCCCATCAATCTGATTAATAAGAGCT
>JAOEHX010037505.1:0-12283 GCA_025448015.1 Bolborhynchus lineola
AGTGACTCCGGCGGGGCCAGAGCGGAGCATCCCACAGACCGGTGCGAACGGCGCCCCGAGCCGAGCAGAGCCGAGACCATGCCCAAGTGCCCCCGCTGCCAGAAGGAGGTCTACTTCGGTAAGAACTTCCCGCTCCCTGCCGCTGGCCTCCACCCCTCGGGGTCCGCAGGGCTGCTTAAGCCGGGGTACGCTAATGCTGCACCCCTCAGGGCTTCGGGTCCCCGGGCACCCTGGTGCTTACAGGTCGCTGTGCACCCAGCACTGGGAGTCTGGGTACTCAGATGTTGTAGAACCCATCACTGCAAATTGCCGGGGTGACCCAGAGTTGTGCAGCCCTGTGCAGTGGGTCCCTGGGGTGCCCTGGCTGGGTGGCCCTATAATCCACCTAAAGAGATGTTTCACTGCCGGGAGTGGGCTGTGGTGGGTGGCCCGACCTGCAGACAGGGTCATGGCACAGCATGGGAGCTCAGCCCCGTTTTCTTCCTAGCATTGGCCACAGCCCTGTACCAGTTTGGAGCGCAAAAGCCCAACTAGTACAGCCCATTGCTCTGAACACTTCGGCAGGCAGGCAAGCAAGCAAGTGCCTTCCCAAGGGCACGTTCCTGTGTCAGTGGGTTGCCCACATGTTGTCCTGCGTGGTTTAGCAGAGTGTGGTGACTGCTCTGGGTTATTATTTTTAAACCACCATTGCAGGCTAGTCTGAGTCTTATTGGGCTCACTGAAAATGAGACACCAGGGACCCAAGTGCCATCACTTTTGCTCACTCTGCCATATTTCTTCTCTATTTATGTGTGTGTCCCCACTTCTGCCTGTGCTCTGCCAAAGAATTGGAGGCTTAAGCACAGGGCTGCCATCTCTGTCAAAGAGCTGTGTCAATTAGTGATGCTCACCCTCGGGAGGTGTGCTGGGGCTGTCATGGGTGCTGCCTGGAGGGCTGCTGGGGATGTGGCTCCTGTGGTTGGGGAACACCACTTTGCCTGAACTTGAGCTTGCCACTTGTAGCCAGGAGTTGAGGTGAGCCTTTTGCCACAATGCAGTTCATGACTCCCTCCTGCAACTGGGGGTCTTGGGGCACCTCATTTACTCATGTGGCTTGGTATCAGCACCTACCAAGATGCTGGTGTCAGTGTCTGCCTTTCCCCATGGATGGGCTTTGATCCCAGTCAGGGCGAGCTGGATTTGCCGTGCCCACAGGTGCAGCTGTGGAGGTTCCAGTCTGGGGCTGTTTGACCAAGGACGGGTTTGGCCCCGTGCTTATCAGGCTGCTCTTATGAAACGTCTCTGTTGGTGCAGAGGCTAAGGAGGGTTCAAAAGCTGCCGGAGGACCAAGCTCACTGCCTGGTTTCTGTGCCTGCAGATAAGCACTGGCAGAGGAGGCAGAACAAACCCTGCTCCCAGGCACCCCAGGGCTCTCAGAGCCTTGCAGTACTGCTTGGGCGTGCCTTGGGCTGCTTTCAGCTGAATCGTGTCTGTAGAGAGCAGGGCTGAGGAGGAGATGGTGCTGAGGACTGGGGATGGGGGTTGCAGGGCCACCACCAGCTTTCCAGGGGAGCCTTCCCTGTATGGCTGAGGGCTGGATGGGTCCCGTTGCAGTGAGCCTTGACAGAGTTGCTGTCTGAGCATTGGTGCAAATACTTGTTTGAGAGGTGGGGATGTTGGGCTCCTTCCAGTAACTCAGTGATGGGAAGGCTCTGCTGTGGGCCAGGCTTAGAGGGCTACATAGGGGGAGGATGCTGCGGCCCCCGCAAGGCTGCAGGCACAGGAGGCTCTTTGTGGTGCTTGGGGATGGCAGCAGGGCTGCCTCATGACATTTGGGCACTGCCCGCGCTCCCACCTCTGCAGCTGCCAGCTTGCTTCTTGCATAAGCTGTTGTGGGCATATTTGGACTCCAAAAAGAGATGCTTTAGGCTGCTGAAGCCTCTCCCCCAGGGCATGTAGTGCAAGCAGTGACCCAGTCCCATTGCTTGACCTCCTTTTGGAGGCACGGGGAGAGTGCTCAGACCTGGCTCTGATGATGTTCCTGTGGAAAGCGCTGCTTTATCACTTCATAAATCCCTAGCAGTGCAAATGCCAATATGAAGAGCACATGTGCCTGCAGAAAATACCTTCCTCTCCCACTGTGCTGCAATTAAAAACCACTCTGTGTTCCCCCCTCTCTCTATAAATGTGTCCTGGCTCCAGCAAACAGCATATTGTCCCCCCTGCCACTGCCTGAACCCCATCCAAGCTACAGCCCTGCTTTGGTTTGCTATGGTGCATGGAGTATCAGAGCTGGGGCCGGAGCTCTGGTGGCTGGAGAGAACCGGTTTGGGTTGGCAGGGTGCAGTGATGGCTTTGCCATCCTGATCCTTGCCAGCATCTCCCCTTCACCCCTGCCAACCCCAGTAATCACTTGGGCTCCAGGCATCTAGGGAGAAATTCATCCCCTTGCAGGCTGATGTTGGAAGTGGGGACATCCTCAAATCCTTGGAAGATGGATACAAGTCAGTCTGTCTACATGGATGTGACAATGTTCACCCTGGGCATGGCACTGCTGCTGCAGATCCCGGTGCCTGGATGTACATGGTCGTGTGTGTGCGTAGCGAACACTTGGGTTTGAAACACGGTGTCCTCTATCCTGGACAAATAGACTTGACAAAATGTCCCAAAATATACACCTTCTGGCTGATGACAGGGAGGCCAGCCTGCCAAAGTCAACTTGTTCGATGCCTCGGCTAACCCATCTCCTTTCCATGGCAGCTGAGAAGGTGACTTCTCTGGGGAAAGACTGGCACCGGCCCTGCTTGAGATGTGAGAAATGTAATAAGACCCTGACATCTGGAGGCCATGCAGAGGTGAGGTTTGCTGACCAGGAGGTCCCTGTCTTCTGCAGCTAGGGATGGGCAGAGATGGAGACGAAGGGCAGTCAGGGCTGATGCTCTTTCTTTCTCCCTGCAGCATGACGGCAAGCCATACTGCAACCACCCCTGCTATGCCGCCTTGTTTGGGCCCAAAGGTAGGGTTGTTGTGGCTGGGGGTGTGAGGGTAAGGGGGCTTGGGGCTCCTGTTGCTCCCCAGCAGTAATGCTGACTTGGCTCTGTCTCTCTTACAGGGTTTGGCCGGGGAGGAGCTGAGAGCCACACATTCAAGTAAACCTCAGGTTGGTGCCTGCCCTTGGAGCTCCCCTCTGGCTCTGGCTCCATGGGCTGGTTGGGGCTGTCCTCCCCCAGGTGAGCGGGCAAGGCACGTGTACCATGGTGTCTCTCCGGGCTGGCTGTGACTCCCAGCCCTCACGCCTGTGCTTCGGAGCAACCTGCTGGGTGCCAGCTCCTCCTCTCCACCAGCCCCAGGAGACCGTCACCACCCGCTTAGCGCCGGCAGTGGATGCCAAAGGCTTTTGCTCTGTGGCGTGCTGGTGGAGACAGCCTGTCCTGGAGTGCTGTTGCCCATGGGATGTCTCTGCTCCCTGCCCGGCCTGACTTCATCTGCCCCTCTCTTCCATCCCTCTCCAGGTCTGACGGCCAGGGCTCCCAGCACAGCCTGAAGACAGCACAAACACACGGCGAAAGACATGCATTTTTGATTTTAATTCACTCTATACTAGACTAGCACATTAAAAGCAATAAGTAACCAAGGCTAGGGCTGGCGTGGAGAGGGGCTCCACTCCAGACGGAGCACTGCTGGGATGGGGGCATTGGGATGCCCTGCTAGATAGGAAATTTGGCCTGTATTGCTGAAGGCTGCCTGGAGAGGAGACCGCACCTTTGTAGCCAAAACCTAGCCCTACTTCTGGCACCCAGCTCTCATGGATGGGCCCACAGTTGTATTCTCATTCTTTAATAAACCAAAAGATGCTTCCCCCATGTAGCAGCTGTGCTGTTCATAACAGGGGTACTGTGGGACTTGCAAGGCACTTGCTGCTTGCTTGAAGACACCATGTGATGGCTCCATGTGCTTTTGCTCCTGGTGTGTGCAGGGTCCTGCCCTTGGCTGCCCACCGCAGGGGCTGTCTGAGCCCTGAGGGGTGAGAACAGCGCCAGGGTGCTGAGTGCACCCCAAGGAAAAGGGATGGTGTGTGTTGTGCCAGTGCTTGTCTGGGGTTGGGGTGTCCCTGGGTTCAGGAGGAAGGTTCTACCCCACTCACAGCCTCACTGGGTCTGTATCATGACATTCACAGAAGTCTAGAGCATGGTGATTCCTGCTGTGAGCCACCTCTTGTCACCTGCGGCTGTCACGGGGTTAATGAAGAGGCACGCAGTGCTGCTGGACAAGAGTCTGAGACTGCTGACCTGAGGTCTCTGAGGCATTCAGCAACCTCCTGGCCATGTCCCAGCCCCTGGCAGTGCCTGCTAGAAAGCCATGCCCATGGGCAGCCCCCAGCTTTTTGCTCCTGAATCTGAGATGGCACTTTGCATCACATTAGGAAAACCTGGTATTCGCTGCTTCTGCTCTGAGCAGCTGTATGAAAAGGCCAGGCTACTGTCATGGCAGAGCCAGCCTCCCTCAGCTAGGAGAGCAAAGATGCAGAATTACAAAGTGAGATCTGGCTCACAAGTGCTTTGCTCTTTCCCATTTCAACCTCTATGTGCTGCTGGAAGAGTGGCACTGACAGATACAAAAGATGTTGACTTGAGGGATGTTTCTAAAATGGTTTCTTAACCATGTCTTTTCCTAACCTGAACCACCCCATTTACATATTCAGACATACTTCACAACATGATGGGATATTTTTGTCTACAGTTTGTGCATGCCTTTCCTTAGAGACTTCTTTGCATCTTGCTGTCATGCCAGCCTTCCTGGGACTTGGCCAGAGCCCTGAGGGGTCAGAGATACATCCAGTATCCAGTGTCAAAATCTTTGGTGTCTAAAGCAGCCCGATCTGATAAGTATCTTAAAACATCCTGTGTGCTTGATGCCAAGAGGCTTTGCATCCACTAAGCACACTCCAGTGGGATGAACTCGAACAGCTGGCACTGCTTTGCCTCCCACCCAGTTAGCACAACAAATGCAAGTGTCTGTGTCAAAGGCAAATCCTGGCTATTGCTGTTTGGCCACCACCACTGCTCCCAGCCAGCCAGAGAACATAGGGCTCCCTGCTCTTCCACTCCTACCACTGCTATCCTTGCCACCAGCCTCCTGGGAGTGCCAGCAACCACAGCTCCTGGCCAGCAAGGCACAGTCCTGCTCTGCATAGCCACTGGCATGCAGCCCACCCCTGAGGCTCTGGGACGTATCTTTCCTCTGTGAACTGGGCTTCAAAGCAAACTAGTGATATAATCCCGGCAGCCCTGAGCTAGTGAGATAACTTTTTACCCTCAGCATTAAAAATGATGGCAAGCACAAGCCTTATCATCCTCTGGATTTGCATAATTTTGTCCAGCTGGAAAAGGGACCCATAAGTTGGGCTCTGGTCTTTCCCAACAGGGTCCAGCACCAAAACTTTTCAGGAGCAGCTAATTCCAGATGCAGGGGTGCAAGCCAGCAGGGATGAACAGTTAGCAATGAGAGGTAAGGAAAAGCAGGCGCTGCCCAGGGAGAGGCTGGGGCAATCCAGCTCTCAGCTAAAGGCCCTTTCTGTGCGCAGAGGCTGGGGCAGGAAGGCAGTGTGTTGCCGTTTGCAGTACACTGCCTGGGGCTTTTGACTGCTTTGGTCCCTGCCGCCAATTTCCACCGTAGGTGCGGTGGCTGGGGACGGCTCACTCTGCCCTGGGTGCACAGAGGGATACAGGAACTGAGCCGTGCCTGCAAAGGCGCTAAACCTGATCCTGGAGCTGTCTCGACCCGTGCTGCATATGGAGGAGGTTAAAAACTGCGGTCTCCCAAGCAAGATCTGGGGACAAGTCCTTGGGTATCGATTCCCAAAAAGCTCCTTCTGACGTCCTGTTTCTTTGTCCGCCCTGCAGTAGGCAGTACGTACTCCCACTGAGATGGTGTTTAGCCCCAGGACTGGCTGTGAGGATACTCCCCTCCGAGCTCTGCGCTTGTACGAGTCACATTCTCTGCCTGTTCCAGCCTTGATGCTGTGAGGTTGGGCAGTTCAGGCACAGGTTACATCCACAAGGAGCCTCGGACAAAGAAAATACATGATAAATTGATTTTGTAAAACTTGCTTCGGCCTTTGGAGAGGAAGCAGGAGCAGCTGTATCGCATTTGGGTAGGAAATCCGCGCCCAAGCTCGGCGCTCCCCTCTGATGCGCACCGAGGCTCAGCCGCGGCCGGGGAGGTGAGCTGTCAGCAGACACAATCTTTTATCCATTGAACAGTAAATCTCCATGGCCTGAGGCATGAGCTGTGCAGACAGGCAGCAGCGTGGCTTCCAGAACAGCTCATCTGCGGTGCTTTCAGCTCCCAGCCCTGGACAGGAATGGTCTCTTTCCTCCCACTATGGCAGGATCCTCTTTGGTAGTGCTGCTCCTGCAACAAGGGAGCCAGTGAAAGCAGGATGCTCACGGAAAACACCAGCTTCCTGAGCAGTGTGCCCTACCAGCTGCTTCCAACTCTCGATGCAGACAGCAGACCCTCGGGAGGTGGCTGGCAGCCCCTTTGTCCTGGCTCGTCACCAGACAGCAGCTATGGGGATATGACTGCTATCACAGGTAGGGGCAGGGCACTGCCCCAGCCCCGAGGTGCCCCTCTGGGACAGCAAAAGGAGGTGGTGTGGTAATACCCATCTTCATTAACCTGAAACACAACCGTTGCTGACCCCAGAGGAAGAAACTGTGCTTTCCCTGCTCTTGTTTCAGAAGCTTGGGCTGAGATCGTGAAGTTTGTGGATTGTTGAGTGATGGTTGCTATAAACACTTCACCACTGTGACAAAATAAACAAACATCACCGATTCTCTGGTAGCTGGGTGTGGGTGGGCCCAAATGCTCTGGGCCAGGGAAGCAGAAGAGGGTTTGGCAAAGGACAGGAAATAGCATGGGTTCAGAAACTGAACCGCTGCTGCTCCCCACCCTGGCTCTGTGGCTTTCTGCACAGAATTAAAAAGGGGAGGAGGGCAGAAAGAGGTCTGAGGGGGTCTTTCAGCTGATCTATAGGAGGTGTGGATGTTGCTTCAGCCCCCAGTGCTGAATAGTGCAGGCGGGGGGGCTGGTGTGGTTTGCCTGGCCCTGAGTCTTTCTTCCAGCACAGATTGGACAGATTTTAATCCAAAGCAGGGGACAGATGCATCGCTAAGACTGCAGCTGGCAAAGGGAGAGGGGAGGCTTAGGCTGGAAGCCTTACAGCAGGATGCTGTCCTCAGCATTGTTCCCTAGGGCTGTCTTTAGTGAAAGCAGCAGCCACAGCTTGGGGACATGGCTGCGTCCTGCCAGCATGGCCACAGCAGTGAGCTGCAGTGCACATCTGGGCTAACATGTGCTGGATTTGGGTTAACACTGCCTCGCTGAAGTGCCTGTGGTGCCACCCCTGCCAGCACTGATGGGGACACTGAGGTGCCACCTCTGGCATATCCCTTGAGGTGGTTCTGTGTCTTATCTGGGCAGCCTCCAGTGCCCCAGGGACACAGGATCCCCTGCACACAGGTGAGGCCAGGCATCTGCCATGGGGTGGTGAGAAGTTTGTTTCCCTTTCAATGTGTTTCTGCAAATAAAGCTGTGTCTCTTTCAGAGACAGTCAGGGTGTAGGCAGGGCTAGGGGCTGTGGCTGCAACGGCTTCCTCCTCTTTGCTGTGTGGGGCTCCTGGGGACAAAGCTGGTCTGTAACTGGGTGATATCCAGCTCTCTACTGCTTTGGATATTTCTAAGGCTGGTTTGTGTTAAGCTCAAAGAGTTCTGGTATCTTTCAGGTCAAGAAAGTGTCTGCCCATCACCTAACACCTCGGAAATCTGCCTGCTTATCCAGGCAATGGTAAGAGGGACTGCGCAGCTGATGTTGCACAGCAGGAACTCTGCAAGCTTGCACAGCAAGCTAGGGCTTCCTGACCCAGCTCTGTAAAGCAGTTTGTTGGGGAAACCCCATCCCATCAGCGGAAACAGCTTTGCAGAGGTGGCAAAGAGGGAGTCAAACCTTGTTCCTCATGAGGAACAACCACCCCAGCAAATACTTAAGCAGCTGAAGACACTGAAGTCAGAGGAGCTCTGGGTAAGGGAGATGGGCAGGGCATAATGAGAAGTGGACAAGATCATGGTACTGGAGACTGAGGTCTAGTCAGGGAGCATGAGGAGGGGACAGGTGGTACCACTGTCGCCCCATCCCTGGTGCTGAATATCCAGTGAGGAGCTGAGTGTGAAGAGCCCTGGGTGGCTTTCCCCAGCAAGGAGCCCAAGAAGAAAAGCTGGCATCAGGCACCAGAGCTGCATTTTTCTTTGACACCTCTTGTGTTATTTTCAAGGAAAGAGAGAGAAGGAAGTATGTAGGAAAGAGCTTCCCACCAAAATCATTTTCTTTGATGAGTTTTGTGTTGAAGGCCCAGGGAGAAGAGGATAGAGGGAGTTTCCCTTGGTGCAGAGAATTTTCAACTTAGCTATTTAAGTATAAAGGGTGAAACTCCTAAGAACAGTGAACTGCGAGATCTCAGATCTTGTTTTCGTAATCCTTCTCAGTTCACTTATCATACTGAGAGTGCAGACCCTGTATCAAGCGCCAACGCCTGTCTTAAGCATCCAGCTGCTGGAAGATGACCTTGAATTTTGGCGCTACAGCCCACACACATGCCTATTGCACACGAATTCACCATGTCCAGGAAAACCTGGACCAGAGCATTTGTGCAGCTGTTGTGTAGCTGTTGCACTCAGGGATTCAGTGATGTGTAACTGTTATGATGCAACTCAGCATGCTGGAAGTGTGCTGGCCATGCCAGCAATACCAGCCCCTCTTGGGCACACTGGTGAAGACAGTGCCAGGAGGCAGCTCATTGCCCTCTGGCAAGAAGATGCCTATTTGTGACCTGACATGGCTGGGCTACAGCAGCAGAGATTCCAGGGTGGGCAGTCTAAAAGGCACCATCCTATCCCCATCTGGGGAGGGCTGCTCGGCTGATGGAGACATGAGTCCACAATGGATCATCATCACCAGATGTGATCTGTGCCTGATGGGAGCTGTTATCCCTGACCCTTTCCCAGAGGGTGTGGGGCCTTGCCCCACTAGGTGTTCTCAGCCCTGTGCTTCTCTGCTCCTTCCTGCTGGCATGATGTTCACTCTGCTGCCAGGCTTGGTGTCCTAGTGAGCGGATAGAGAGTGTGTGTATAAAAGAACACGTTGGGAAGGATCTGGAAATGGTGCAGCCTGCATGATCTGCTCAGGTTGTGTAATGCTATGGCCATTCAAACCTCCCTCATTTGGGCAGAGAGAGCAGCTGCTGCTCTGATGTCTGCCCAGCCATCTGAGCAGGGGAGGAGAGAGGACAGGAGATGAGAGGAGCGAGGAACTCCGGCTGCTTGAGCTGGCAGCGGATCATGGGAAGCACCAATGCATGGCCTGGGGACCTGGCCTGGAGACAGGCTGGCTCCTGCCTGTGCCTTCACGGGGATAAAAGCATGAAAAGCATAACAAAAATAAAGGAGCAAAGGGTTTGTTTTCCCAAGGGGAGAGCTCACACATTCCGCTTGGCAGGGCTGTGCCAAGGTGACATCAGGAAGCTGTGCTGCTGCCGGAGCAAGCAGAGATAGCCGCTATCGCATACAATCTGCATGAGGCAACGGGAGGCCACCGTCATCTCTGGCAACGGCCACAAACAGTGGGGCTGGCTGCCACGATGGGTTGCCATGGCAGGGGTGAAAACACATGTCCTCAGCCCTGGCTGAGTCACCCGGGGCGGAAGTGACCCCAGCTGACACATCGCACTGAAAACGGCCAGCTCCGATGCTGTGCAGTGTCACATGAGCCCCGGGAACTGAGAGAGGGCGAAATCCAGTGACTTCTCTCCAGCAGGAGCATCCCTAGGCTCTCGCAATGTGTCTGGACCTTCCCTTCTCATTACGGTCCCTACTGCTGCGCTTACTGCTGGGGCAACCCACACCTTCATGTCTCCTGAAACTGCCCCAGTGCCACAGCAGAGCTGAGGGACCCAGAGGAGCAGCCAGGCAGGTGGAGTCAATGAGCCAGCCCCCTCCTGCTATACAGAGGATCCTTGAGGCTCGCACCAGTCTCCATGTGCACCATACGACATCAGAGCAGTGTGCTGACATCAGCCAGTAATTGCCTGTTTGCATTTGTCAGCCCCCATGGGACCAGGTCTCAGGACAGGTGAGGTGAGGGTGGCCTGGATGCAGTGAGGCAGAAGCTCTGCTGCCAGTGGAATGGCATTGCCTTCCCTACTAGAGCAGCATGCTGTGGGCTGTTGCACTGTCACCTCCTTTGTCTTGTCCACAGCACAAGGTCAATCTCTACAGCAGGAAACCATCGCCTTCCCATCGGTTTCTCCCATCCTGGGAAAACCGCCCAGGCAGCCGGCAGAGCAGATAAGTGGGGCCTCGCGTGCTGGGACTGAGCCCCCTCCGCCCGCACCGTGCCGCGCCAGAGAGGCTGGGATTTGCTGCCTGGTGTCCAACTTGCCCATGGCCGGGCGCCAACCCTCTGCAGCGCCAGGCGTCTGGTGTCAGCCGCGCCCACAGTGCTGCATGCCGAGGGAGCTGTGGGGCCGAGGACTGGGGGATGATGGTCGAGAAGGCGGCCAGCCCGGCTTCGGGGCGCCGCAGGGCTGGGCTGGTCAGTGGGATGGAGAGCTGTATGGGGGCTGTTGGCATGCCAGGATGGTGTGCATCCCGGCTGCTGCTCCTGCGCTGGGTGATGGTGCTCACTGGCCAGGGGACTGGGGGACAGGAACCCAGAGAGGAGGTGATGGGGAGGACCAACCAGCAGTGCGTGCATTGGGTGCTGCCGGAGAGCCCCTGTCTATGCAGCAGCAAACCAGGCAGCTGCCGCAGGGAGGAAAGGCCTAGACAGAGGAATGTGTGTGGGGACAGGGATGGCTTTGAGCAGGGTTTATGGAATGGTCAAGAAAACACAGGAAATTGGCTCCAGCTGAAGGTCCTCCTGCCCGGAGACTGCAGTGGGGATGGGAAAATAGACAAGCAATGTGTCATGGAGGGACCAGACAGCACCAGATAGCAGAAAGGTATGGAAAGCTGAGAAGGTTGCCAAAGACAGCAGAGGATTATCCAGGTCCGATAAGGCTCTAGGCAAGAAAAAAAAGGACTTTATGGGCTGTTGGGAACCAAAGGCAAGGAACCGTATGGAGATGCCAAACCTGTTAGGAAGGAGAGCAAAGAAGCGCATAGAGATTGCTGAGCTAGAGCTGGATGAGGAATAAGGAAAATGCTTTCCAGGCCATTAGGAACAAGGGAGGATGTGAGACAACAGCTGCTAGAGAAGATATTTTAAAATCCTTAAGGATGGATATCTCACACCCAGGGGTCCTTGCAGCGCTGGCTGAAGCAGCAGCCTGGATCCGCGGGACTGGAAGAGGACTAATGCAGCACTCGGCATCAGAAGCGGCTGCACTCCCCGGCACAGGGGTGGGAGAGGCAGCAACCAAAGGGAAAAAGTGCAAATGCAGTTCACATTAGTGGAAGGTCTTGTTGGACCAGTGTGATTTCTCTCCTCATTGCAAGCAGCCGTCTGGCTGCAAGAGGTGTTTCCATAGCTGGAAGGAATTTCACAGGTTGTTTCATGGTGTTCAGATGTTGGAAAAAGGAAAGCATCACGCTATAGCCATGGATAGTACATTAAATGGGTTATGGACTGGGTACCTGGCCAAGAAAACACCGGGGGGGTTTCTAGCAGGTCCTATGTGCAGGCTCGGGCAGGGTCCCCACTATGCGAGTGGAGCAGAACAGCACCACTGGCACGCTCTGGTGGTGGTCCCTCTGTAAGGACCACAGCAGGAATCCACCCATGGCCAGGTTTTGGCCGTGTAAACCCTGGCCAAGAGGTGGACTTTCCATCTCAGTAATTCAGCCTATCTCCCAGACGGCAGAACCACTTCTCCCTTCTTGTCTGCAGTGGGGTTAACCCCTGGGCTCCTTCAGTCGAGAGTTTATACACGCCTGGAGACCCGAGCTGCCTTCATCAGGCCTCATTGAACTGAGAGGAAGGTGGGATGCCGAGGATTGGAGCCAATCCCCTGCTGCCAGACCACGCACTCTCCCATCGGCCCGGAAACTGTTTCTCGGTCCGACGGCAGCAGCCAAATGTTGGCTGTACGTTTAGAAAACCTGGAGCGGGGATTTCAATAACTGTTTCTGCCGGGACGCGAGGGGAGGCTTGCAGGGCTCGCTCGGGGGGTTCGGCTGGGCTGAGCCTGCCCCCGGGGCACTTCCCTCGCGGCTGCGGGCGGCTTCCACGGGAGGGAAGAGCGGGATG
>JAOEHX010037509.1:0-21925 GCA_025448015.1 Bolborhynchus lineola
TGTGCTGTGGTATGGAATACCTCTTTGGTCAGTTTGGGTCAGGTGTCCTGTCACTGCTTCCTCCCGGCTTCCCCTCCATCCTGGCAGAGCATGAGACTCAGAAAGTCCTTGATCAAACCAAGCGTTCTAAGCCGTAACTATAAACATTGGTGTTATCAGCACTGTTCCCAGGCTGAAAGTCAAAAACATTACTGCACCAGCTACTAAGAAGGAGAAAAAAAAAATGACTGCTACTGCTGAACCCATGACGTGTCAAATCTCCACCAGCACTTGTCACGTTTAGGACTGCAATGCAACAAAGGAAATATGGGTCTGGTTGCTAAAGCTCTGGCAGAGTTGATACTGGGTATTAGGAAAAATTTCTTCACTGAAAGGGTAGTTGGAACAGGCTTCACAGGGAAATAGTGGAATTACTACCCCTGGAAGTGTCGAAAAATCATGTAGATGAGGCCCTTAGTGAGATGGTTTAGTGGTGGTCTGGGCAATCCTGGGTTGGACTTTCTGGTTTTAAAGCTCTTTTCCAGCCTAGTTCATTCTATCATTCCTTTTTTTGAAGTAGGAAAGTGGGATTTAAAAGCTTATGAGAGCAGATGAAATGGTGGTTCTCCTCTACCACCCTTTTCATTTTTTGGTAAATTTTGAAATTTTTATGAGTGCAGGCCTGGCTTATGTTCTTCCACTCCAAATGCGCTCCTCACACAAGAACTGACCTACAGTAAAGGTCCCAGAAAGCTTCACACATGCATCTTTTCCTCCCTGCATTTCTAAAGGGAATTTGAGCTGTTATGAAGTCATTGAAGTACAAATGTTCCAAATCCTCCTTTAGCAGGAGGAAGTAAAAGGAGGGGTTCAGTGGTATTCATTACTAGGCATGCTGTATTTGGCAAATGGCAGAAGAAGGAAGCAAAGGGGTGATGGCATTAGGTAAAATCAACTGTAATCTAGCCATTGGTGCTGAGGAACCAAGAGTTTTGGACTGATACAAGTAGTAAAAATGAGTGAAGCTACACATCTTGTCAGTTGATCGTGGAATTTAACCTCAGACTTTGCCAATTTAACTTAGGAATGAAGAAGGAGTGGTTCAGTTCTTTCTGAAAAGTGGAGGAGCCATCAAAGTTCTTTTCCATACAATATAGGTCACCATTCTGCTTTGTAAGTGGACATAATGCTTGCTTCAGCAGCTAAGTTCAATATAAGACGATGTTGTGACTCAGTCCCAGAGTGCGTTTTTATAACTGAGTTATCTTACACAGCCTATAGAGTGTCAGGTTAAGATAGCTCTCTGATTGGTAGCTCTTGCAGGTTTGCTTTTATAGAGGATTCTGGAGTTTATGAAGCTCAAGTCTTCCTTGCTTATGTACAAGGAAACAGAGACAGTATCTTAAGACTGTGAGCTTTCTTCTGTAAACTTCTTGGTTTCATTCAGTACAGAGACGTGCAAAATATAGAACAAAGTCTTGTCTGTGGCCTGCAGTTTCTCTCTTCAGTAGGTAATAAAGATGGGTGGCTGCTTTAAGGGAGTTACTTAAGTGCTGAAAAAAACCTTACTTGTTTGTTGTTGTTGTTGTTCTTAAAACCCTTCCCTACACTTCCTTGTGTTATCTTATGAGCATGCTGACCCTGAGAATTAGGGATTGTCTGCCTAGGTGGTAAATTCAGCTCCTTCCCAAGCCACTCTCGTAATCCTCTCTGTCCATGAGGATCACAGAAGCAGGAAGGTGAGAAGAGAATTATTGGTGAGAAGGTGTGGAGAGGAAAGATTTGTAGTAACAAAGATACTTTTGCACAAATAGTTGTAATCTCTTCTGCTGTTTCATTTCTTCACAAACATCCTGACCCCTGTACATTCTCTGGCCAGCATGTCACTTAATTATTTTCCACTGGATGGAAAAACTGTAATTCCACTAAAGCAAAAACACTAAAGCTTGGTTTGATCTCTGTGGTGTCTGAGGCAGAGGAACAAGATTATTTCCCACAATTAGATGTTAATTGATATCTTAGCATGTGTATTCCTGGAAACAGCAAGCACATATAGCATAACTAGCACCATTAAACCAGCATCATCTACCCTCTGTGCTTGGCAGGTGCAGAACTTGAAGAGGGGGAAACTTATGAGGGACCTGTCTCTAAATGGAGTGGTGGGGATGAGGTGAAATGAGCAGAAACTCGTGATGAGGAAGAGGGAGTGCAGCTTCTTTGAATGCTTATGATCTGGCTGTTAAATGCACAGAGTACTACGGAAGAACTGTGGTTTGGTTTGTTAAACATACATCCACTTTATTTTCATTTCATTCCTGGTCAAGCCTGCCTGAGATTCACACCATAAAGCAGCTACAAAGGTTTATTATGAACTGATGAAATATCTAATAAAGAAAAAAAAATTAAAAAACCCCAGAAATTTTCTTTGGCCTTTGGAAAGCTATATACTAACAGTTTTGATTAAATGGAATAAGAGGTCACTAAAAATGGTCTTTTACCTATTGTGTGTAACAGCTTCAGCTACATCCATTTCAATAATGACATTCTGTTTCTGTGATGCCTTTACCTTCTATATAAAGCACCATGCACTGTATATATTTCATTTTGTTTCCATTTTACAATACAGTGGAAATCTTTTTCAGCTAGAATAGATGCTGGCCTTTGATACTTAAGTGCTGAATAGAATAATAAATCCTGTGCATCACTAGCCTGACTTTCATCCAAGTGTTTCAAAGAGCTTTATAAACATCAAGTAATCTTTCCAGCATGCCCATCACAACTGGAGAGTATTACCACTGTTCTGCAGCTATTATTATTAATTTGTATCACTGCATCTAAGAGCTCCAATCGGAGTCAAAACTCTACTGTGTATATAATGAAAAGTTAAGCCCTGTCCCAAAGACCTTTGAGCAATTCTAGAAAAATAGGAGAGAATATAGGGTACTGGTGGAACATGGCATAAATAGTGTAACTGTAGAAGGGGCAGGGAAATTGCAACTTGGGAATTGACCAGTGTTGGAACAACATGGTCTGTCCAACTGTTGTCATGTATCTTGTGGGCAGCAACAGCGAAGATGAAACCTGAAGAATGTTTTTCAGTGGCTCTTTGGATTTTACTGTGTGACTGCTTCCATGTTTTAAAGGGCAGCACAGGAAACGTATGCCTCAGGCACACTTGGCTTGATGAGGGATTAAGTTTGCCTCAATATTAGGAGAAAAATGTGTAAAGTGGAGGTAACTGAACTGCAGAGGAGTAAAGATCATTTTTTATGTGTGGCAGTAACACTAATGGAACCAGTGGGTTGAGGAAAGAAGGTAAAATAGAGTGGCCAGCCCTTTGCCCTAACACAGTTGTCAATGAACTGAATGTGGGTAGTGGGTGTTATGACAGAGCTCGCTGTACCCGCACCCTGTGATGATCCCAGTTTCATCTTCCTGTTTCCAGACACACTAGAAAGAAATTTTCTGCAGAAAAAGAGAAGCACTAAGACTGTGTCACCATATGTAAAATATTGTACAGAGTCTGGGCACCTGCAGTCAAACCAGTTAAGCTGCAGCAGTTTGTGAAGAGATCTTCTGATGATTCAACAACTGCAGAAACCATTCATGAAGCAATGTCTGGCATGTTTAGGCTGTCCAGTGATTCTTGAAGTCTTCTGGTGCATAACTCAGGCTTACACTTGCATTCTTTGTATTGTCTAGTAGGTGAGGCTTGCACTAGACTTTAGAAGAAAGGGAGAACTTGCTTCTGGGATTTCCTTCTAGCCCAGTGCCAGTTGACATGTGGGATAGGAGGGAGAGTGCTTAGCTCAGAGCATACCCTATATTGACAGTTAAGGAGGTGGGGGTGAGCAGCATCTGAGCCATTCATGCTTTGCATGAGTTCCTTATTTGCTTAGCTGATGAATAAGGAGAATGTCTTTCATTTTACAGCTCGTCTACTGCAGAGTTAGACTGCAAACCTAACCGGGGTTATACTTTCTACCTTGAGTCTCTGAAGATGCAGTGTCTGAGGAGCATAAGAGCAGAGTTATTCACTCTACCCTGAGATCTGTTCTCCTACTTCCGAGATGCACATAATTCTGCCTAGCTGTTATGAAGGGCAGTGATTGTACCTCTGATTGCTCCCAGCTGTTGAGGAAAGAAAACACCTGGAAGAGGAGAGTGGTTGTGATTCCTGTATGCAGCTTCCGTAGTACCAGACCAGTCCTCTAGTTTCACTCAATGACCCCACCTCTATTTTTCTCACATGTTCTCCAGTTATCTGGCTGTTCTTGGTCAAGCTGAAGCAGAATTTGGTTCACTGTCATAGCCTAGAAAGCAGGCTGCTTTTCGAGTAGATTGCCTCTACTATCCAGCTCCTTTCAGCAGTGTAGACCAGCCCATATGATCCCCGTGTAAGAGAACAGATGTGCAGAAATATGTACCATTGAAAATATAACTGTTTGTAGGCTGTAACCACCTGTGTTAAAAACAAAATAAAAGCCTCAGACCCCACATATTCCTTCTGCCAACCAGGCTGGTGGATCCTACGTGTTTCTTAGGTATGCATCATGCTGCTTCTCCCATCCTCCATACCACCCAGGACTTCCACAGTACATCCTTTGTACTTCCTTCGTGCCATGACTATAGCTGTGGCTCCTGCCACTGGACTCCCATGGTTCTGGTTACAGTTGGTTAGCTCGAGTCTGTTAGCATTGGCTCCTTTGCCATTCCGCACCGTTGCTTCTTGTGAAACTTGCTGCTGAGGCCTGCCACAGTGGCTGCAGCCTGAGTTGGGCAGAACATCTACCTGCTGAAATATGCATGCAGGTCTAGCTCTTCATGCTCTTCCTTAGCATCATGAGTGGGCTTAGGTGGCTGCAGTGTTAGAGAGCTGGGGTTTGTGAATCCTGGGCTGTGATTCTCTGCAGGTATCATATAAAATGGCTGTGCTAAGAAATTCATCTTGTGAAGTCCATGTTCCTTGTGTTCTGCCATGTTATCTCTAGCTTTAATTTAGAATCCCAGAGACTCTGTAGTCCAGGGAGATGTTTTTTAACCCAAGGAGAGTGGACACAATATAAACATGGAGCTGTGCCTTGAATGTAACAAGTCAGGCTGACTTAGAAACACTGGCTGTTGGTTCGCTCTCATCCCAACAGTGACCTTACACAAAGCTATTGGATCTTGCTGGGACTTGCACAGGTGAGGGAAAAGAGGGGTGACACTGTTGGTGACTGCCCTTTAACATCAGCAAATGCTGTATTCCTTTTGTGTGTCTTGCTTGTCCATTCCAGTTCACATCTCCCTGTTGGGTTGTGTCTCATTCTGATGTGGTGATATTTCACAGCCATTTTAGTGCTAGTCTGTTCTAGGAATCAGTGCAATACCTTGCAGCTGTTGGCCTCTTTGAAGATGTCACTGGAGCTGAGGTTGCAGCTCAAAGGCAGTCATCCAAGGCTGGAAAAAAGACACTTTGCACAGATCAGAGTAGTATTTTATTTGCCATGCTTGCACACTGCCACAGGCTGTGATTGTGCGACGTAATGCAGGTTCAAGCTTAGGTGGAAGATTGCGAAGGGGAAATCTTGTGCAGCAAGGTGTGGTGGTATTTGATGGAGGAGCTGGCATTCCTCTCTCTTCAAGGGCGGAGAACACTTCAGTGTGATAACAGGGGATGATATCCTTCTACAAGTGCCATCATTCGTGCATGACATGAAAATTGCATCTGGTTTATGCTGCAGTTGAAAACTTCCCAGGGCACTGAGTCTTACTCTGCATGGCCTCTTCAAATTTCCATGTAAACGAGTTCAGTGCTGCCCTCCTAAATCTACAGTCCTAACATAATAAATGTTTGAGGTACTGTGTGTGAAGGACTATGTCTGCAAGAGGAGGAGAATGTGTCTGAAGTGTTACTGAAGCTCTGGTGATAAATGGTAACTTAGTACAAGAATTTAGCTTAAACCAGGTGGAAGTGGTTTTACTTTGCAGTGAGTTAAGGGCACACATGGCCTTGGGTGCTGTTGCTGAATGGACAAGCTGTAATTTGCTGTGAGCCATTGTAACTCGATCATTTACAGTTCTGTTCTGGATGGAGACAGCAATTTTATTTGAATGTGATTTGCTTTTTCTATGTCAAAGAAATGTGTAGTGTTGCCAGTGTGCTCAGAGGAATAGTGATCAACCTATGTTAAATCCATGCATTTGGTGATTTTTCTGCATGAAAAGGGTTGGGCTTTGTTTGCTTCAATGTAGATTAGTAGAAGGAAAGCGTTTATCATATTGAAGGTTTACTTCCTCTAAGAGAAAATTCTTTGTCGCTTGGCCCTTTGCAGTTAAGGCTAGGTCTAGCAGCAGTTTTTCAGTAGTGAACATCTGGATTTTTCTTGTGTAAAGGATAATGAGATGTACTGATACCTGGTATCATCTCTGAAGGGCATATGTCTGATGTTTGTGGCGTTTTAAGTGCCACGTGAAGCATTTCAGTTCTCTGTTCTGGAGTTGTTGGGCGCCCAGGCTTCATGTGGGACTTCTAATACTTTGTTGCATTTAGACTTTGGTATGACTGTAGAGGCTTATAGCAAATACGTCAAGTGATATTTTAGCAATTTTTGCTGCCTTTTCAAGTCTAAGATGAAAAAGAAAGTAATGAGCCAACTAATCTGTACAGTACTTACTGTCCCTTCCAAGAAGAACTGCTTTTTTTCCTCAGGACACTAATTGACTTGATATTGCCTGACTTGATATTCTCTTTATACTACTGAAGGTAAGATGCTGCTATGCACTTGGAATAAAGAGGGGAAAAAATGGCATATACAAGGTAGGACAGCTGAGCTACCACTGAGAAATATATACTAATTACACTGATTTCTCACCTGCATTTGAAATGACAGAATTGTATTATAGCCTATCCTGCCTTCTGGGTGATTGTTTCACCTGCTGGGTGCCTGTTTTACAAGGTCAGTGAGATGATTCCAAATGAAAGAAAAAAGCCTAACTAAAATACACCATCTCAGATGTCCTGTTTGGATGGTGGGGGGATGAGAGAGATAGAGGTGTGCTGCATAACTGTAATTAATATTTATTTTTGCTATTATAAAGGCAATTCTCAGGGTTTCATCTGTGCTGGGTTCAGCATCTGACTTTGGCTTGTGCACTTTGATTCTGTGTCTGGTTTTCTGATCTTGGTGGAAATGTATTGGACAAGACAGAAATGGAGCAAATTGGGAACCAAAGCCATCCCCATGCTAACTAAATGAATATATGTATAGAATGAACAACTCTACAATTGCTGTTGAAGCTATTACATCAAACAGGCATGAAAATTTTCAAAGCTTGTAGATAAAAACCATGTTGGCAGCTGGGAAAGGGAGCTGTACGAAGGGAGAGCTTTTTAGAAGTGTTGGGATTACAGGTTTACACATCTCATTTAAAAACAAAAGCAAAAGAACAGAGCTGTTGCGCAAACATCTCCCTCCGATTCTTGCAGTGTAGTGAGTACACACCATTTACATTCTGCAGTAAAGAGAAGCCATGCAGAATGAGCCGGCCACTGCACAGTTTTTAAGACCATCTGGCACATAGTGCTCAACTGTCTATCACTGGAGACCCAATGTTACCTCTGGGCTGTTATCTCAGTTTCTTTCTTTGTCATTTGTTGACATCAAGAAGTGGAGATTATGGAAGATGTTATTTATGTGAGTAAACCAAATGCTACCTTAATGCCAGCTGCCTTCTGTTCAGCTTTTTATTTGTAAAGTGAAGTAGAATATTGTCTTTGCAGCTGTTCATGGCTGATTTTGAAGTTGTCCATCAAATCTGACAACAAAAGCCAAGGTTTAACACCCTGAATTAAATTTAGCTAGGTCATTTTTCCCAGGTCTTCTGTTCATGCTAAATAACTTTTTAGTCCCTTGGCTGCAGGAAGCCTGTAAGTTACCAGCCTGTAGTAAGGCAGATTTCAGGCACATTAGTTGAGCTGTTCTTAGGTTTTGGTTTTTGGTAGATGCAGATGGTATCAAATGGAGGGCTTATATAGCAAAGGGTATAGCTGCTTGGTATGTTCAGTTTGTTTCAAGTGCTGTGTTGTAGCAGAGCTACTGTTTGTCTGCTGTAGATACTACGAGAGACTGTATCCTCTACTGTAGAAGAGCTGCCTGTTGTTGCTGCTGCAGTCAGGTGAAACACCGTTGGAAGTACTTGGACCTTCTCTCAGAGAAAAAATAGCCATTCTTCTTAATTAAGAAATCATTTTAGAGAGAAAGAAGTGACACAGATAGGGAAACTCCAGCAGAAGAGACAGACTTCCTCTTTCTTTCCATGAGGACAGAACAGATGACAAAGGGAGGATTTGCTTTGAAACACTTTTATTGACTGCTTTATCTAGCACATATTAGGTTTTTTTACCTGTTTGAAGAGAAGGCTTATTTTGGGGCCTAATAAACTAGAACATATTCTAGTTTAGTGATTGGGAGGTTCTTGGTGTACTTTGCATTTATCTGGAAGAAAAGGTGGGGAGTAGTTCCACATGAATTCCCTAGGTGATTCAGGATCCTGTCAGAGTCTGTTTTTCTTCTCTCCTTTTCTGTTAATTGGACAAATGGAAATAATGAAGAAGAGACATAAAACAGGCTCCCTGGATTGATAAAAATGTCAGTTTAGTTGCATCAATACAATAGGCAGAGCTAACGTCATTTGCTAAATAAATGGGGGTATTTTGTGCAGAATTGTGGGTGTCCAGAGTTCTTTAAAAGCAAAGATGATACAGCTCAACAGTTGTAGGCTAGTGCGGCTGGATGGGGCTTTGTACAACCTGGTCTAGTGGCAGGTGTTCCTATCCATGGTAGGGATCTTGGAACTAGATGATCTTTAAGGTCCCTTCCAACCCAAACTATTCTATGATTCTAAGTCTTCAATAGGAAATTAACTTTATGCCAAAGCATCAGCTATACTGAGGTTAGAGAGTGGGCCATGAGGCTCAGTGGGGCAAGGCTGGACACAGTTTAGCTTCCAAAATGCTGTGCATTTGATTTCTTACTAAGGAATTGTTAGCAGCAATAGCAAACTTTTTTTGAAGAGGGACATTGTGTGTTGTCTGCTGACTAAAGAGATGATAGCCAACTCACTCATTTTCATGGCACTGAGTATTTGTTGGTTTTGGTTTTGTTTTCTTTCAGTTTTCACTATTAGCCCAGGGATTTACAGAAGTCTCATGCAATTTCTCCAGTGCCACAACATTCCCAGAGAGGTTTTCTTTAAATACCAGTGAAAGGGAAAGGAATCTTAATAGTCACACTGAAGGAGCTGCTAGTTTATACAGGAACAAGTTTCATTTTGGCCAGATACCAGAAGTCTTCATAGTTATTTGATACATCTCTTGCTTCTCAGCTTTACTTCTCAGCTGCTAAATGCTGCAGTTCAATAAATTTTGTCCATTGATCATTAGACAAATACAGATGTGAAATTGGGGTGCTGTGGAAAAGGTAGCCATGTGAGATGGAGAATTTTTATTTTTGAGGCTGCTAAAGCCTAAATGAAAGTCCTTTAAACCCTGAACTTTAGCTTCTTTGTTTATTTTGTTCGTGTTCTGCTTCAGAAGCCACATACTGGCTTTATCCATATTTAGGAAAATAAGTAAGTGTGACTCTTTCTCCTACACACAAGCAGCTTTCTCTCTGTTCCTTTTTGCTATTCTGAAATTAATACTGACAGACAGCCTCTTAACAGTCTGTATGTAACACTTTTTTACAAGTATCTCAGTGCTTTACAAATATGATTACACGCTTTGATCCCTTTCCCAAAGGGCAAATACCTCTTGGAGAAAACAGCCACATTTGCAACATCACAAGCAAAATCAAATATGCTTTTAGTGCAAGAAAGAGAATAGTACTCCAGCTAGCCTTAAGAAATGTAAATGGCTTACAAGAAGTCAGTCTAGTGTAGATCCTAGTCACCCTGGCTAGTGACCTGTCCTTTCAGTAATCTTCTATGTCTATTTGGTTTTCATTTCTTTGAAAATCAAGTGCTGAGCCAAAGCATTAGTTCAGTATGGAGTCAGATATGTTATGACACGTCTTGGCACTGTGCAGTCACTGATGCAGGGCTTATCTTGAGCAAACAGAGGATAGACTGTGGCAGAAGGATCTAGCGTTTCTGTTCCAGAGAAAGCTTGTTCTTGTTGCACACACAGGTTGGGTCAATAAGTAAAACTAACTCCTGTATGAAGCTCTGTGTCCAAGATGGTAAAGTGGGTGCTGTTAGTTTACTAAATGAACTGCTGAATTCTCCACACAGAACCTGCCCATGGTAGCTAGCCTGGCTACCAAGAGAGGCTGGTTAGAACTAATCCTAAAAAAAGAGTAAAGGAGTTTCCTTTGTTGCATGTCAGGACATTCCGCCCAAGTCTTGCATCCTTCCCCAACCCCACCTTGGTGGTTGATGGCCTCCCAGGACAATCAAATACCAAGCTACCACCGCAACTTTGGACAAGAGTTGGTGGGATGTAGGAAGCAGACTTGCAGGCACCATGCTTGTCTCTTCACTGATCTTTGCTTGCAATTGTTCAGGACCTGTCACAAGACTTGGGGGATGAAGAGAGGGAAAGTTTCATCATGGACTTCAGCAGTCTGAGATGGCATGGAGAATTCTGCTCTTTCCCCTTCGCTTCTAGCATTCATCACGGTGCTAATCTGTCATTTGTCTGGGGAGAGAAAGTGGATGTATGTTATTGCAGAGGTTTCCCACTGCTGGTGGAGAGGGTCTGCAGCATACAGGCAGTTTGTGGCCAAGTGATGGAGGTGCAGAGCATGAAACTAGTACAGGGGCTGCTTCACTAGCTCCAGTTGCTGCACAAACATGGTACTGTCAGTATCTTGCACATCACTACCCTTTTCTCCTGTCCGTCCACCAAAGATGGTGCAAGAAACCTCACAGTGACTTCTCTCCACAGTAGCAGAGTCTTGTACTCTCTTTTCTGCATAGAGGTGGGTGCACGGGTCTGTCAGCCTGGCAGTGATTCTGTACTTCCTTATACTGCCTATGACTTCAGAGTGATGAGGAACTTGCAGACCAGTCACACTAGGGATGACATTTCTTCTACTGGTTTGGCATAGTCAGCATGGACTGATACACAGATAGAACTAGATTCATGCGCATGGGTGAGTTTGGACTGTAACTCTATCAGAGCTGCCTACCACATCCAGATAAATTTGGGGTAAGTGGATACTTCTCAGTCCTTGCCAAATTACATGAACAAATTCCTGAACTGCTGCCAAGTGAATGTTGCATAGTCTGTTATATCTGATCCAGTAACACCTGTGCATGAGACCAGCCTGTGAGTGTCCTAGGCCTGGAATAGCTTGACGAATAGTAAAACCAGCACCATATAAACCTTTGTGCAAACTTTCGAAGTTCAGACACCTTCATTGAGTCTAAGAGGTGGTGCGCAATGCTTTTACTTTAATTTGTCTGGCTATGCTGGGGCCCCAGTAGTCATGGACAGCAGACTGAATATTTTGTACACAACAGAAGCATGGCATGAGGAATGTGCTTCTGGCTGAAGTGAGCAAGTCACTTCATCATTTGGGATTTTTAAACTGAAGACCGTTTGCCTGGCACCTCTGAATTAACATGCTGATGAATTCAGTGCAGGAAGAGTTTACACAGGTTCCTTGGAAGAATTTAACATTTTAGCTTTCTACGTTTTTCTATATTTAGCAGATCAACTCCTTAGCTATATGTTCTAAAATAAAGGATAAAAATAGGTATTTTAAGACTTAATGCTTACATTATTCTCATATGCTTTGAAGTAGCAGTTATCTAGGAATGGAATTATACAGTATCCACAAACTTTAGTTAACAGTTAATTAAGCTCTCAAACAGAAAATTATACCAGGAAATCCACAAACAGGAAGAACAGCAAGGGTCATACTGTCTTACTGTGAAGAATTACATGGTGTGGGAGGCCTAATGCCTTTTGTGCTTTCTGCTTTATACCACAGACTCAGCTTCATGGTGCTTTCTGAGAAACCATTTACTGTTGCATTCAAAACACACGAGTTCTGTTTCAGTACATTTTACACAAAACTGTAATCCTTCTAGTAGATATTTAGCTCTATCTGGTATGTTTGATCTTCAGACTGTGTTCAAAATAAATGATCCTCCTTGCCTTTACTCTAAAAAGGTGCTGAATGTTGACTAAGGAAAACTGATCTATATTGATGTGGAGTGACTGAATCAAGGATGGTGTGAAATAAATGGTTAAAGGCTGCATTAATCTTTCTGCCTTACTGGATGTATGCAAACTGCATAGGGCCTAACACTTTTCAGTTCCTGTGGAGTGATTTAAGTTCCATAGACTGTAGAATTTCCTTCCCTACCTTTCTGCTATCAATCAGCCAAAGGTTGACAAAAGAAGGCCACCCAAAAAGCACAATTCAATCACAGATGAGCACTTTCTTGTTTAATATGTTACATCTCTTTATAAACAATTTTATTGTTTTGCACAACAAACATGGTTAGAAAGAGCAGGTACAATATACAACTTGATTGCCTTCAGGGACTCATGGATGCTAGGTTCTGTGAATCCTGAGATCTTTCAGGTCTTGGGATAACAGTGCAGCTGCTGAGCCAGTGGACAACTTGCACATGCATGCATCTGAGGCAGTGTAAATGGCTTTACCTTTATAATCCAGACTGAGACCAGCAAAGGCAAGGAACTGGTTCAGATTTATGCAAGAAATTTCTATGTCAGTCAAATCTGCCTGTTTCAGTAGTTGTAACTGCTGAGAATTATCTTCATGAAGCTGGATGTAAAGAAACCAAAGAAAGAAGCCCACATTATCAACTACATGCTAAGAACTTTAAATCAGTGTGATTGATAAACATTTAGCTTTCCTTGGCAAATGAGCAATAGCTTTATATTTAATCCACAGAATAACAACATTGGGTTAACAATAGAAAGAATTAAGAGATAGAACAAAGACAGTTTTTTTAATTCTTGGTCTGGATGGGTATTCAGTACCTGTACAGGTACTTTTGAATGCTGCTTGCATCTCTAGTGGCTATAGTATCAAGTTAGCTTTAAGGTTCCTTTTATTGAGAAGGTCTACAGAGACAGTTAAGAGTGATGAAGAAGCGGTTTAAGCTGAAAGTACATGTTGTTTGCTCTACTGTATTAAGACAGGTGTAGGAATTTAATATACCAAACAGCAACAGTCTTTTAACACTTATTTCCATTACAGATGGAAACAGCTGCTGGCAATACAAGCCTCGGTACCTTTAGATGTGAGCGCCTCTACTGTTACATTGTCAGCACATTGTCTTGTCTTTCAACACAATTCGGGAAGGGAGGCAGTGTAGTTAACAGGGGAGAATTTGTAAAAGGGGTGATGGAGAAATCCAAAAGGGGGTGCTGGAGGACCCTATAGCAATTTTGGCAGAGAAGCCAGGGAGAAACTCAGGTGTGCATGGGTGCCAGAACATAAGCCAACAGAGGTATTGGATAACAAGTTTCAAATAGCACTTATTTCCCTGCTTCCACTAATTTAGAAGGAATTGCTGCATTTGACAGAGGCAAAGTATTGCTCTTAAGGTGGCAGCTGGAATACGGTCAGCATCACCTAGCACACACCCTTCAGAGTTCTATGCCCCTAGGATAGCATGACACATATAATTAAAAAATACCACTAATCCAACTGTGAGCATTTAAACTTCTCAGCTGTTAAGGGTGACTATTTTTAACAGAATTGTAAATGATTATAATGGTGCTTGCAGGACTAAGTCTAAAGTAGTTGATAATGATTAAACTACAGCTACTATTAAACAGGCAAATTGAGATACTGGGACATGCTACGCTTCCCCAGAAGACAAGCCAGGCAAGAATTGATTATATGAGAAGCAGAAAGTGAAAACTGGTTTTAGCCCAGCAGCCTAATTCTGCTTCAGCCACTTGATATCCCAGGAGGTAGGGCTGTGTGTCCAGGTGTGGAAAGATCTATTTGGAACTATTATTTCTGAGACAACCTGAGACCAAATAGTCAAAACCAGAAAGTAAAAAAAAAAAAAAAAAAAAAGGCATGCAGTGTGACTTGAAGTTAACTATAGACTTTGGAACTAACAAACTAACAGCTGCTCACCTGATTAGTACTTTAATTTACCTAAACATGGGGGCAATGAGGAGGAAAGTCTGCATGCAGACAGCATAAAGGTGACACCTCTGGCTGCACGTGACGTACTATCCCAAAGGAGCAGGATTCAGGATTCACGCAAAGCCAAAGACGGTACAACTGTTTAAACCTTTTCAGCGAGCCATTATTTTAAAATGTGCTCACCAACAGTGGTTAACTTAAATTTTAACTTATTCTTGGAGCTCATCATCTTCCTAAAGCTGCTGTTGAATGCGGTATGTCAAAAGACAGTTTTCAGGAACTGGTCAAACTGAGTTTTTCAGGAATCTAAAGCAAATGTAGCATACCTGAAACACTGCAGGAGAAGGAAAAAAAAAAATAGACAAATTATTGCTGAATGAACTCTGAATTTAGCTTAACTAGTAGAGGGCTCAGATTCTCTTCACCCTCCTCTAAGAGTCTTTCATTTTTATTTATTTGCTCCACTGAAGGGAAATGAAACTAAGCATGTTAACAATGAACCGTTCATTCAGCTTTCTTAATGCAGAAGTACTGTTCATGCAGGCTGGCCTTTCAAAGGATGATACAACGCTATCCTTCTCTGTTTTTAAGGATTGCTACTTTGTTTCAAAGAGACCCCAAACAATTTAAGAGGAGAAGAAACCCCCAACATTTTCAAATGCTCTGAGAACCCTAAAGAGAGTGTGTTGCATTTCTGATCCAGAGGTACATCCTGAAGTGTTTAGAACACTAGTGAGAATATGGTTCTCCATCCTCCCTGAGCATGCTTGGTAGAGGGAAGTGACTTCTGCAGCTGAAAAAAGAATAAAAGGAACTAAACAACAAGGAAAGAGGGGTGTGAACTTCTGTCCTTCTGTGTGAAGGGAGAGCCGACAGACATGAGTGAGTGCCTATAATTTTATTCTCATTACTCACACAGTCACTGCACTGTGCTACAAGTTATTAACTCACAGCATCCTAGTGCATATTATCAGCTTTGCACAAACTTAGCAGAAAGGAACATTCTGCTTATGGTTAAACCATTGCCATTAACACTTGCTACTCTCTGAAGAACAAATCCCTGTTGTTAAGAGGATGCAGTAATCTTTAGAAACTACATATAAGTTTATCTTTTCCTGATGCTTCAGATGCATGTGGTAAATTTGAAATAATTTACAGTTAGTCTTATAAAGTTCTGCTTGTTTTTCTTTCAAAGAAAATAGCAGCATATTGCAAAATAAGAAGGTCCTGTAGCAAAATATGTAGTTATTACTAAATAATCCATCAAAAATGGTTTCTAATTAGACAGTCCTGTTTCATTTCTTTGCATGTAACATATGTTGCAGAATTGACTCAAACTCTACACAGGTATATTCACAAAGATAAAGCAAAACAGTTTTCTGTAGTACTGAGTCAAAAAAGTTGGCACTGTTTGGCAAGTAAATATTTGTGTCTTTCTTTACTATTTTATGATCTGACTTTTAGAGGAAGGCGGATGTGATCCCTAAGCACTTGTCAATTTGCATTCTCTGCCTCCTGCTCTCACACCTTCTTTCCTCCTGACTCAACTTCAGATTGGAGGATGATGTACGCACAGTTTATGGGAAGGTGTATATGAACAATATCGCAGAACTGAAGTTCAAACAACCCATAGCCGCCTAACATCCAGAACAAGTAAATCATGTCTGCATGAAGTTTCAGTTAATTGAAGAAACAGCATATCACTATAGTAAAATATACAAGGAGGTTATCACTTCTATAAACCAGTGCTTGTGTTTTAATCTACTTGCAAGAACAAAGTTGATGCTTTTTTTCTTCCTGTAGTGAGTATTAAAAAGCCAAAAAGAGCAACATCCACGTGTAACTACTTTCAAATGCCCAGTTGCACATGCTGATTGCCTCAACAGAAAAATGAATCAAGACTAGGAAGAGAAAGAAAAGTTGTCCTTATCACTAATGTATTTGATAACTGTTATTTAAGTGACTCTTTCCAGCAGCATTAAAGTTTGTTCTCCTGGAAAAGCTGCTGATAGTGAGAAAGCCCACTACTGCACAAGTTCACCATGTCAAGTATGCACTGTGGATACTCTTTAGCAGTTTTTCCAGTGTGCTCCTTTGTGTAGCAGGGTGCGTAGAGTCTCAGCTAAGGGTAAGATTATGAATTGGTTACACAGGGCTTGTATACTTATACAGCAGACCCTGCCCCAACAGCTTTTGTGTTGAACCATGTTTTACCACTGCTTACATTACTGTCCTGGGTTCGGCAGTACCAGTCTTTCTGTTCTGTGTGCAGAATTCTAATAAGGTATTTGAGTGATGAAATAAACACCTGCTGCCAGTAAATACAGTTCACTTTAAGTAGTGTTGTCTTCAATGCTGCCATTAGTTTTTTAGGTACAAAGGTTCTCAGGAGCATACAAATTTATTTCCAGCATGCACTGCCCACAGTCTCATTGTGACATTAAGAGATTACTTTTGATTAAGCCTTCTCTTTGCTGTTGCGCTGATGACTGACAATTTCAGTAACTAACAACACTACAACAAAGAGAATGTTAATTCATTTGTCTGGGCACCTAACTGTGTACACATCAACTGTGAGCATAGGTGCTGTCAATTATTCCACTGGAGCATTTCTTGAGTACAAAACCTCTATTTTTATGACACTGTTAGCATCAGTTTTCTTTCCTGGTGAGTCTTTGTACCAAAACAGTTATTGTAAGATTTAAAAAAAGTGCTTTTATCCTTTAGAGATTTATATCTAAGCTATAGCATAGTCACAGAATGAACTGCTGTGACTGTAGAACGAACTAAACACCACAACGAGTACAAAGTTATTATAAACAGGACATTGTGTTCATGAGGCCAGGAGACTATAGTTTGTCCAAGAGGAGAAAGCCATGCAAAATTCAAGTTTTAAATGTATTTATCACCTTCCATGGAGTAGATAAAACAGTTTAATATTACTTTCAGACTGCTATAATTGCACCAGGACTCTTCTCCAGGGTGTTGCCTCTGTGCTACTGAAGAGGAGTTCATGTTCTCAGGTACCTCAGTTTACATTTACATTGCTTCTCATTGATGACACTAAACTGTTTCAAAACAAACTAATGCAGGTAAGGACAGGCACTGGCATAGCAACCTTCATGGCAGTTTTTGCTCTTTTTTGAAGCCTTGGCTCACACCCAGCTATAGGCCTGAAACCTGATGCAAAGGCACAGTTGTTTTATGTAACTTACCTTTACTTAATGCAGCCATCTTGTTCAAGAATCACAGTTTTAAAACTGAAAGTACCACATGGATTTGAGGGCAAAAAAAAGAGTGTGTATGTATCCCATGAATCAGGCCCAATTTCAATGCCCAACAATTTTCAAAATTCTTTTTAAAGAATTACTGCGATATTCTCTCTCCCTCTAATAGAGTCCCCTGTCTTAATGAGCCTTGTATTTCTAGCATCCAAATGATTAAGAAACAACAGTTATCCCTCTACTTATCCATTTTTAATACAACCCATTATGATTTGGAATATAGCTACTCTAGATGAAGTTGTCAAAATGGATGAAAGAACATTTAAGACATTAAAACTCTGATGCCAATGATACAGTGTACAGTATGCATCAAACGAGAACAGTTCATTTGATTGCTGTATCTAACTTCAAAATTAAACTGACCAAATTGGCTACTGTAGATCTAGCCAGATTTGCTTACAAAATATATGACTAAACTTGAACCCAGCAGAAAGATTATTTCCCCCTTCCAAACTGGCAGAAAATACTGTCCACCTTCATCAGCTGTAAATTCAGTTTGAAGTTAGTGACCTAATGTTGGTATTTTCCCTGTGTGTACTTCTTAAGTAAACCTGCAGGAGAAAAGGTGCAAAATAGCAAGACCTGTTGGAATAGGCAGAAAGGAATTCAAACTTTAATCTGATTGGTTTAATTTCTTTAGCATGAGGAAAAAGAATAAAGTTACAAGATCCTTTTAATATTTTCACAATGTTAAACTAAAACTGAGCTCTAGGCTACATGTGTAAGTAAATCTAGAACACAAAAGGGTTAAATAAGATCTTTTTTTAAGATACAAGAACTTAAGCTTTCTTTTACGTTTAACAAACTTCACAGAACAGATACTGCAAAGGAACAACCCCCTCCCCAACTTTTTGTTTAAAGTGAACATTGTCCATAATTTACATGAACTTTTAAGTAGTGTTCTCTCAAGAGCCACCTTGAAACCATCTGTGCACTTGTAATGAGATTAAAGAGAGTATTAAGGAGGAACAAAATAGCATCTTCAGTATTAATGCAGAAAAGTCTTATGTGTCAATCAGAATGCCCATCGAATACTATGGTAGGATTTTGTAGGAAAAGAAAGTGTGTATCACAGCAGCCTCCAAAATCCATTTTTTCTTAAACTCTTCATGGCAAATGTAAATAATATCCTTGGACAGTCCCTCTCACCAAGACCACTGCCTGAAAATGCAGCACATTACAGAAGATTTTGCTGCTGGTTTTATTTTCTTGACTAATATCAATAATAAGAAACCAGCTTGCTTTTGGATAGTTTGTATTTTATAATGATATGATGGGGCACTTCTGATTTGCTTCATGGTTAATTAACAATAATGCAGTCAGATGCTGAGTGTGTGTGGAGATGCAAATATGTAATCTTTTAATTCAGATTAGTTGTCTCCTTGTTAAATGCTCCTAGCTGGCTACCAAAGTAACAATCTGATCTGGCCTATAAGGAGTTAGTTACCTGTAACAAGTAGAATGGAAGATGACTCATCCAAGTTTACTCCCAAAACTCTGGGGTTTTTCCAAGTGATAGATTACTTCACCCCTCTGATGTTTTGTATCTGCCCAGGATTTGAAGATAAGACAAAATCTTTCCCTCCCTCAGGTTTTCTTACAGATTTATACCTGATTGTTAACACCTTACTAATAGGCTGAGAAGCTGAATTCATTCAGGATTAAGCTGGGCCACAGTGGTACAAATCCTTTTTACCTGCATAAGCCCTGTGTGCAGCAGAAAACGTGCCAATTACAGTGTTTGCTTTTTTGTTTCCAAACTGGCAAGACTGGTGCAATTCAGCTCAGCTCAATGTGACATACTGTAATATAGAACCATAGATCTAACCAAATCCAAAACATTCTACTCCATGTAATGCTTTTCACATTCACTTGCTATACTTGCTTTGCAATAGATGCGGGCAGAGATTTTCATGAGCGCGTTCAGCTGCATAGAAAGAGGGCTGATGGAGCCCACTTGATTATCTCATTGACACTCTGGAAGCGAGGAACACAAACTCAATCTGATAAAGGATGTTTTACCGGTTGTTCCCCAATACTGTTACTGAATTCTGTTTGCTACAAAATGTCCTTTTTTTCCCCCCCCAATATATAAGTCTAGCTACAGAAAGTCAGTCTGTAGAATCCAGCCATGGCTACTGTGCTGTGAATTAGCCTTATTTGATCAATTATCAGATACCTGCACTTAGCAAAAGGCAAACAAGAGCCAATCAGGTTTCGGCCAGTGGGAATGGCTGCACTGCTCAAGGTATGTGGAATCTGTTCACACAACTCATATTATCTCTGTGGATGCCATGTAAAACGTATGCACCGTTTACTGCTCTGGGATGGAGTTGGCTTTATAGTGAGATCATAATTTAACTGAGAAGAAAGAGAAAAAAAAAAACAACAACAACAACAAAACAAAAAACAAACAAACAAAAAAACCCCACAAAAAATCAAACCAAACAAAAACAAACAAACAAAAAAAAAAACCCAAACAAAACCCTGATAGGTTATTTATAGTAAGATAGTTATAAAAAATTTTATAAGAATCTCTGTCCCCCTTTGTTTTTGGCTTCCTGGGAAGAACCAGAAAGACGTTCTTACCCCAACAGAATCCCTGATGCTGGTGACACTGCCTAACTCAAAAGCCACACGCGATGAAGGCACGAGTGACCAGTCAGGTCTTCTGGGCTTAAGCAGCTGCAATTGCTGCTCTTAGTAGTATTTCACCTCCTCAAGATTCACTAGCAGTGAAGAGGTGAAAGGCTGCACATTAAACAGTTTGTCCGAAAGCCATGTGCATAGCAAACTTTTACACCAGCTTCTATACAACTATTTGTTTTAACGCTGCAGCTGGAATGTTTCCAGCATAAGGCTTTTAGAGTGACTCCAGCAATAACAGAAGCCTTTGGATTTTTCTTGTTTTGTTTAAATCCACTAGCCATGCTCAAAAATAGTATTTCTTCATGTTTTATTTTTATACGGTGGCTAGCAGGCACCTTAGTAACCAGCCAGAAATCAATTTCAACCACCATCAACCCCTAAACTACAGTACCAGGACAGCTGGCTAAAGAAAGGAAACTGATTGGCTGTAGTCTGAAACTTGCCTAGTACAAGGTGTCTGGCTGACTTTGTCCTAAATAAGGCTAACATTAGTGAACTAAGAGAACAGCATTTGGTTGCAGTCTTGCACTCAGGAACATCCTTCGCCAATGCGTTGGCAAGATCTCCCTACTTTCCGATCCAGTTTCACCATTTTCATAATGGCCTCCTCACGCCCACGTCCCATGTGGTCAAATGTGCAGTCATGTTGTTCAGGCAGGCGATGTAACATACAGAACACATAACCTACCATGGAAAGGGAGAAGAAAAAGAATACAGTTAGGGACTTGGTTAAAGTGGCAGAATCTTACCTGAATCAGAAATGAAGGATTACGTACCAGGGGATTACTCAGTTCTCAGAAATTAATGCCAGTTTTAAGTTTTTACTTCTCTATCTTCCTTACAGGGTATTAATAATCATCTGATTACTGACTGCATTTTCTTGAGTATTTATTAACACAGTACCAAAGCTCAAGTCATACTAGCTTTGGGTTTGGCTTTTTTTCTGTCATCTCATCTTACAGAGGAAGTGCCCCAAATCACCTAACATAGGTATGCCCATACACTAACAGCTAATTCTGCAAGAAGAAAAAGCTGATCATCTTCACTGAAATCTTTTCTACTTCATGTGCAGTTGGCTGGCATTTCTGAAATTCACACCTATGGTATTGTGGTTGAGCTCCCAAGCAAGCATTCCAAGTCAGATCTGTTAAATGTAAGCACCTTGCTTTCTCCTTACTGTCAGCACCCGAAGTTGGCAGTGACTGCAGGGGAGTTCATGGTTCCACTACTATGCCAGTTTTCAGAAGCTTCTCTTCATGAACTGTTCTGACACTAACCACAGGGGGTGAGCAGGCATTTGACATAGGGACATGTCCTGCCACATCATCTTGCTCTGTAGCTGAAAAGCTGAAGGTTACTGTCTTTGCGTCTAAAGCTGGTCAGTTATTCAGTTTTCCAGGGAGCACATGACTCAGAAACACATGTAAATGTTTTTTCCTACAGGTGAGGAGGGCATCTTCTGTACCCACCCCTTTCTAGTCTACAAAGAAAATGAACTTTTTTATTTGTACCTAACTCTTTATAACAGTAAAGAAACTGCCTCAAATTTCCTGCCTCTGAAGTGAATGTTACATAGCAGTAAGTAGTATTAAGATGATATAGTAGGGGAAAAAGTCACACAGTTACAGGGCTCATGTAGTCCACCATATATGAAACCAAGTATGATATTGCCTATGCTGCAATATTTTTCCTGTCTGATGGTGTAAGGAACATCACTCTGTCTCTCATTGAATGCTTTCATACTGCTGCTCCTTGAATGCTCAGAAGATATTAAACCCGCAGAATGTTGATTTATGACATGAAAAGGGATAAAAATTAGTAACTGAGAGTGTGTTTGTGCCCAGTACACACACACACGTACATATATAAAAATATGTGTCAAGT